>JAXLNO010002075.1:0-65972 GCA_038087875.1 Malacoraja senta | reverse complement strand
CTAGCAGCAACTTACCTACCAGGTAAGCTCAATACAGTGGCAGACACCAGGTCACGAAAATTTAATGACAACACCGAATGGATGTTGAACCACAAAGTATTTGCTGATATTACAATGCGGTATGGTACACCTGATATCGATCTCTTTGCATCCAGACTGAATCACCATTTACCAACATATGTCACTTGGGAACCAGACCCTGAGGCAGTAGCAATGGACTCGTTTTCGCTGAATTGGGGAAAATTGTTTTTCTATGCCTTTCCCCCCTTCTGCCTCATCAGTCGGGTCCTACGCAAAATACAAATGGACTCAGCTTCAGGTATTTTGGTAGTACACAGCCATGGTTCCCTGTGGTCCTCGACATGGTCTCTGAACCACTCATGAACATTCCCAAAAGACCAAATCTCTTGGTCCATCCTGTTACGGGCGAAAGTCATCCATGCCATGACAAGATAAATCTGTTGGCTTGCAGAATTTAAAAAGACCTCTTTTGGATCTGGGATTGTCGGACAGGACCATGAACATGATGACGGCGGCCTACCGAGAATCCACTAAGAAGCAGTACCTCTCCAGCATTCGGAAGTGGGAAGTGTACTGCTCAAGGACTGGGGTAGCATATAAATCAGCTACAGTTACCAATGTCCTGGAGTTCCTATCCAGCCTTCACTTTGATGAAGGACCGAGTTACAGCACAATCAACAGTGCTAGGAGTGCTCTGTCAGCATATTTATGGCAGGCACCGGGACAGCAGTCCATGGGATCCCACCCTCTAGTTGCCAAACTAATGAGGGGTATCTACAACACCAATCCCCCCAGATCAAGGTACACCCAGATCTGGGACGTCAGTGTTGTACTTACATTGCTTAGGGGTTGGGCACCAGCAATGTCCCTGTCCCTGGAACAGCTCACACTGAAAACAGTAATGCTGATGGCTTTGGTCTCGGCTCAAAGGGTCCAGTCCCTATACAAATTAAGATTGGACAATATGAAATCATCAACTGACAAGATAACCTTGGTCAAACAGAATAGACCAGGAACTTCGGGACTGACTTTAGAATTCCGGGCATACCCATCTGACCCCCGTTTGTGTGTCATGACACATCTACTGCTTTATCTTCAGAAACAAAATCCTTAAGAGGTAGCGAAATGGCATTATGGGTTAGTTTCAAACAGCCTCATGGATGGGTGTCAGTACAGACCATCTCAAGATGGCTCAGACAGGTTCTGGGGGCTGCTGGGGTGGATACTGACATTTTTAAATCTCACTCCACCAGGGCAGCAGCAACATCGGCGGCAAGAAATATGGAGGTACCAATGGACCATATCCTGGGGACAGCAGGATGGTCTACGGAAAAGACCTTCCAAATATTTTATAATAAGCCGATCGCCAAACCTGCAGTGTTCGCAGAGAGAAATTTAAGTTCTGCAATATAATTTAGCCCGAGGGAGCATTATTTTCTTTGTTAAAAAATAAATAAATAAATCGTTATTGTTTGAAAAATTGATTCATGTTTAATGACGATAACATACTTCCTCCCTTGGATGACTTCGGCGGTGAGTGAAGCATGGACTTGTTCCACGGTATGAAATCACAGATCTTTAAAATCTTCACGTAGTCACTCACGTGACTCCGAAGTAAAATAGTAAGATTAAATGAGAACTTACCAGTTTGAAGTTTGATCTTTATTTTATGAGGAGTTACGTCGAGGGATTACGTGCCCTCTACGCCCACCCTCTTGTAAAGGTCAACTGGTATCCTAGTTCTTCTTATCTTACTATGTTTATTTCATCACTATTACTGTGATTCCACACCGCTGCTTTGAAGAATGTCGCGCATGCGTGCTGGCGGGGTCTTCACGTAATCCCTCGACGTAACTCCTCATAAAATAAAGATCAAACTTCAAACTGGTAAGTTCTCGTTTAATCTTACTATTATAGGGTGTGAATGCTGCACTTACATTCTCGATGAATTGTCTAACATTGCAGATTTAGCAGCACATATCACCAGAGAAATAAAGAAGATTACAGAGGTTGGAGAAGAGATGCATAACTTTAATAAAAGTGGAGAATGGTGGCCATTTAGTATGTTTGGAGGAATATGGGGATTGTTGATTAACCATATAACCATATAAAAATTACAGCAAGTATCCTTACATTGTTTAAGAAGGTACTGCACATGATAGACCTTTGACTAACTTCCTGTTATTTGGGGGTTTCATAACTAAAGTTTGTGATCGATATAACCATAGCATGAGAAGTGTTGTATTTGTGACAAGCATGCTTCGAATGGGTAGAGCTATGTTAGACGTCATTGCTGCAATTCTGTATGAACATGTGACTATGTTTCCAAAACAGTATAAAATATGCCGTATGTCTTCATTCACTAGAGTGATGGCCTGGGAGGAGTTAAGTATCTGCTGTATGCTTGACTTTGTATCTCCTAGCACTCTCTAGCTAAATGATCATTAAAGCTTGTATTGGTTTTACCTAACTTATTGTAAGTTTTCTGTTTTAAGAAAATGAACCTTAACATTGCGAGAGGATTTGCGTTTAGGAGCAAGGAGGTCATACTGCAATTGTACAGGGGCCTGGTGAGACCGCACCTGGAGTATTGTGTGCAAATTTGGTCTCCTAATTTGAGGAAGGAAATTATTGCTATTGAGGGAGTGCAGCGTAGGTTTACCTCAGTAGGACTGACATATGATGAAAGAATGGGTCAACTGGGCTTGTATTCGCTGGAATTTAGAAGGATGAGAGGGAATCTTATAGAAAGATATAAAATTCTTATATCTTTGGTCAGGCGAGATGCAGGAAAAAAAATTCCGATGTTGGGATGGTCCAAAACCAGGGTCCAAATTTAAGAATAAAGAGTAGGCCAATTAGGACTGAGATGCGGAAAAACATTTTCACCCTGAGAGTTGTGAATCTGTGGAATTCTCTGCCACAGAAGGCAGTGGAGCTAATTCATTGGATGTTTTAAAGAGAGAGTTACCTGCATGCTTACTTTCAATAGACAATAGGTGCAGGAGTAGGCCATTCGGCCCTTCGAGCCATTCAATATGATTATGGCTGATCATCCACAATCAGTACCCAGTTCCTGCCTTCTCGCCATATCCCCTATCTTTAAGAGCTCTATCTAACTTTCTCTTGAAAGCATCCAGTGAATTGGCATCCACTGCCTTCTGAGGTAGAGAATTCCGCAGATTCACAACTCTCTGGGTGAAAACGTTTTTCCTCATGTCCGTTCTAAATGGCCTACCCCTTATTCATAAACTGTGGCCTCTGGTTCCGGATTCCCCTAACATCGGAAACATGTTTCCTGCCTCTAGCGTGTCCATTCACTCAGTAATCTTATATGTTTCAATGATCCCCTCACATCCTTCTAAATTCCAGAGTATACAAGCCCAGCCACTCTATTCTACCAACATATGACAGTCCCGCCATCCCGGGAATTAACCTCGTGAACCTACACTGCACCCTCAATTGCAAGAATGTCCTTCCTCAAAATTGGATACCAAAACTACACACAATAGTCCACGTGTGGTCTCACTAGGTCCCTGTACAATTGTAGAAGGACCTCTTTGCTCCTATACTCAACTCCTCTTGTTATGATGGCCAACATGCCATTAGCTTTCTTCACTGCCTGCTGTACCTGCATGCTTACTTTCAGTGACTGATGAACAAGGACATCAGATCTCGTTGTAGTTCCCCTTTTCACAACTTGACACCATTCAGATAATAATCAGCCTTCCTGTTTTTGCCACCAAAGCGAATAACCTCACATTTATCCACATTAAACTGCATCTGCCATGCATCTGCCCACTCACCCAACCTGTCCAAGTCATTCTGCATCCTCATAGCATCCTCCTCAGTTCACACTGCCACCTAGCTTTGTGTCATCTGCAAATTTGCTAGATACTTTTAATCCCTTCATCTAAATCATTAATGTCATTATATTGTCAGTATATTGTATATCAGTCTGAAGAATCAGAATCAGAATCAGAATGCTTTATTGTCATTGCATGTGTCACATACAACGAGATTACTGTGTCTCTCCATTTAAAAGAACTTCAAACATTCACATACTCAAACTTTTTACACTCCCTCCCTCCCCAAACCCACCCATGGATTCACATTTACATAAATTAACACTGTCTCCCACCCCCCCTCCTTCCCCATAACCCGCTCCCGAGACAGAGTTCAGTTCCAAGATTGCTGATGGGTAAAAGTTGTTCTTGAGTCTGGCAGTGCGTGACTTTAGCGACCTGTACCTTTTTCCTCAGGGCAGCAGTGTGAAAAGGTGGTGACAAGGATGTGTAATGTCTTTCACGATATTACAGGTCCTGCTGCGGCATCTGGAGTGGTAAATGTCCTCCAGAGGGGGCAGGGGGAGTCCAATGATACCCTGGGCAGTTTTTATCACCCTCTGGAGAGCTGCTCTGTCAGCTGCTGAACAGTTCCCAAACCAGGCAGTTATGCAGTAAGTCAGTATGCTTTCTACCGAACAGCGGTAGAAAGACTCCAGCAGTTTAGCAGACAGATGGGCCTTCCTCAGTGTTCTGAGGAAGTAAAGTCTCTGTTGCACCTTTTTTACAACTACAGCAGAGTTCACAGACCATTTAAGATCCTCACTGATGTTGATCCCCAGAAATTTAAAACTAGGCACCCTCTCCAACTCCTCGCCCCCTATCTCCAGTGGCCTGAGCTCCGCTCTATGTCGCCTGAAATCAGTGATGATCTCCTTTGTCTTTTTAGTGTTCAGAGAGAGATTGTTGTGAGCACACCACTCAGAAAGTCTGTGCACCTCCTCTCTATAAGCGTCCTCGTTCCCATTTGAGATGAGCCCCACCACGGTTGTATCGTCCGCAAATTTTATGATCCTATTTGCGGGGTGATGGGACAAGCAGTCATGTGTGTATAGGGCATAGAGGAGCGGACTGAGCACACAGCCCTGCGGTGCTCCTGTGCTGAGGGTCAGGGATGTCGAGGTGTAGGGTCCAAGTCTCACCGTCTGTGGGCGTTCACTGAGAAAGCCCAATATCCACCGACACAGTTGACTGCTGAGGCCAAGGTCTAGCATTTTTGTGATCAGCTTGCTGGGTATGATTGTATTAAAAGCTGAGCTGTAATCAACAAAAAGCATCCTGACATATGACCCCTTCTCCTCTAGGTGTTGTAGTGCAGCATGGAGGACAGTGTTTATGGCATCCTCTGTAGATCTATTAGCCCTATATGCATACTGGTGTGGGTCGAGTGAGGGGGGGAGAGATAATTTAAGGTGACCTAGGACCAGCCTTTCAAAGCACTTGGAGACTACAGATGTAAGAGCAACGGGCCTGTAGTCATTGAGGGAGTTGATGTTTGTCAGCTTGGGCTGGTTCATTGAGGGAGTTGAAGTTTGTCTGCTTGGGATGATAGTGGTGGTTTTCAGGCACGTTGGCACAGAGGAGTGTGCTAGGGAAAGGTTAAAAATGTCTGAATACCCCAGCGAGCTGGTGAGCACAGTCCCGGAGCACCCTGCCTGGGATCTCATCCGGGCCAGCAGCCTTACTAGCATTAACAGTTCTCGACTTCTGGTGGCGCCATGTTGGACTGAACAGGCGTAGCATTTTAGCTCCGTGCCCGTAATCGGCGAATTTTCGCTTTAAAAATTGATTTGTAAGTCGGGACCATGTGTAAATTGATTGCTTGTCGTAGTGCTGATGAGGTCATCAGAAATCGCCGCGAAAATAAGGGAGGTTTAAGCTATTTTTAAATGAAAAGAACGACTCCCTGTCAGAGCCCTCAGAGATCTGTCTCCAAGCAACTTCTGAAAAAACAGTCACCACCTGAAAAAATTCAAGAACCTGAAGAAGTAACTGCTGAACTTCAAGAACTTGAAGAAGTAACTGCTGAACTAGCCCTGAAAATGACTACAAGATCAAAGGCTGAAATGGCTGAAAAAGTTTTAAAGGACAAAGATGGAGGAAATTAAGACATCGGTGAATGATTTAAAAATGAACTTTTGGCATGTAATAAAAGTATGATGGAGAGCATGATGAAGAACATGAACATTGGGAATCAGAAAGTAATTGATTCATTCGGTAATATAAATAAACAAATAGACGATGTTCATGGTGAATTATCTTTGAAAATTGATAAGGTGGAAAAAGACTGTACTAGTAAGTTGGATGTGGTCCACCAAACTGTTACAACATGTTGTACTACCATGAAAGATATGGAAATAGCAATGTTACAAATGGCTGAAGAAATGCAGAAAATCAAGAAGAATTATGAAGATGTCGTGGGTCAGCTGGCTAAAACGTCGGAAAAATGCCTTGATTTGGAAGCAAGGTCAAGACGGCAGAATTTAAGAATAGTTGGAGTGACAGAAGGAGAGGAGGGGAATGATCCCCGAGAGTACACTGCCAACTTACTTAAAAATATACTCGACCTGCCAGCTAAACCGAAAATAGAAGTGGCACACCGGGTGAAACGGCCAAAATCAAGGGCACAAACAAAAGGAGCTCCGCCACGACAGATCATTGTGAAATTTCGGGACATTTCAGCTTTGGAAGAGGCCATGAGAAAAATTCAATATGGAAAGATTATGAAGTTTGGGATGGACACTATCAGGCTTTTTAGAGACTATCCTTATGAAATTGCTAAAATAAATGAGAAGCATTTAAAAATACACAACAGATCTTGAAAGGGCACAGGGACATCAGATATGGAATAATTTATCCAGCTAAGATGATCATTACTTATAATGGTACCGAACGCAAATTTACTGATCCAGAAGCTGCTTACAAATACGCTCAAGACATCGTAAAAGAAATAGAGGCTTAAGTAAAACATCACATCCTCAAGACAAGGTTTTTATTCTACAGACAACGGCTGAGGGAAGGTCGATAGAAATAACTTTATACATTTTTTTTAAAAGGATTAAGATGGTGCAGCTTCTCCATGTGCGGCTGTCTAGACTCTCTTATCTCCTCAAGGACAAATTCGGCTTCAACATGAGCGAAAGATGGAATAACAAGGGCGTGGCTGAATGAGCAACCTAACGAAGATGGATGGTAAAAAATTCCTGAATGAAAGACTGTTAAAATTTTATCCCTACACTAATTCCATACTAACACAAAAATTACTGAACTAATATAGTAATAGTAATTACAGTTTTTGAAATTAACACACTAACAGTAATAGTAATTGATTTAAAATTGAATTGTTTAATTGATAAAATGTAATAATTCATTATAAGGATTGACCCCCCCCCCCCCCCCCCCGGGTAGGGGAGGAGGGGTGCTAAATATAAGTAAATAGATTTACAACAGACTAACAAATTAATTTAGAAATTATGATAAGCTGTAGTCCAAATTTTGTGTGGAAGGAGGTGAGGAGATTCAGAATCTTGGCAAACAGCCAGGTGCCTGAATCAGGTTAACCCCTTCCAACCAAAGGCAGATTAGTATGGAAGGGGAAGAAAATGTAATAATTGTTAACATAAGTAAATGGTAGATAGGTTTGGAGATTAGAGAAGATTTATTTAGATATAAAGATATGGTAGATACGGTAAGGCTGACACATAAAATTTGGCTTTGAATGGGTCCCAACTACCTTTTGTAAGATTATTCAAGGGAACGGAGCTAAATGTAGATTAACAACTACGGAAGTCATTAATTGTGTAACTACCACCATTAGGTGGATAATTGGTCACAGTGTAGTCATTTTTAGATACTGTAACCTCACTTTTTTGATTTTTTTTTAATGTCACAATAATGTACACTTTTTTTGTTTCTTTACTTAAGGACAATTTTGAGAGGGATGTAATAACTGAATTTAATATTGCAAATGCTCGCCCAACAGCCAGAGACCTAAGGTATTGCTTGCACCACATGTTTAAAAGGTATTAAATAATTCAAAATGCAAGACGATAAACAAAAGAAATTTGGAGGAATCACATTCTGCAGTTGGAATATTAGGGGTGCTAATGAACCAATTAAAAGGGGTAAGATTTTTGCAGAATTGAAGTCACTCAATACGGACATAATATTCCTACAAGAAACTCACTTGAAACTGCAAGCTCAAGCCAGATTGAAGGCAAACTGGATAGGCCAAACATACCAATCTTCATATATTTCCAAAGCTAGAGGCACAGCAATCATTATTCGAAAAGGTATACCATTTAAATCGAAGAATATCATGACAGATAAGGAAGGGAGATACCTTATAGTTACCGGAGAGATTGATGCTACCCCAATTACCTTGGTAAATATTTATGAGCCTAATTTTGATCATCCTCAATTTTTTAATAACATTCTGAATATAATTACAGTTCAATTATCAAAATGTGATAATTGGGGGAGATTTTAACTGTGTTTTAGATCCATATTTGGATAAATCTTCACAACAGAGTAGGGGCAACACAAAAACTAAAACCAGGGAAATCTGAAATACTTTCATAAAAAATACAAATATAACAGATGTTTGGAGGATCGCTAACCCTGTCGGAAGGGAATACTCATTTTATTCAATGGTACACAAAACTTATTCACGTGTCGACTATTTCTTAGTAGATACAAAACTAATTACCTATACAATGAATCCAAAATATCATAATAGTATAATTTCTGATCACTCCCCGTTAACCTTTTTTTAAAAATTAGGAATGCCTTCTAATAAATCGTTTTGGAGGTTTAATCCTCAAATCTTAAATGACCCACAAGGGGAAATATATTTAAAACAACAGATGGAACTTTTTTTAAAGAATAATGACACCCCAGATACCTCACCAGTTCTACTATGGGAATGATTCAAAGCAGTTATTAGAGGATCTATAATCTCATACCAAGCTTTTTTAAATAAAAGGAATAAGAAAGAACAAAGGCAGTTAGAAGAACGAATTAGAGAATAGGAATTAGATAATGCTAAAGAGCTTACTATAGACAAACATAATAAAATAACAATAATGAAATTTAAATTAAACAAAATATTATCAGCAAATGTTATTAGATTATTTCAAATCACAAGACAGGAAAATTTTGAATTTGTGGATAAACCACACAAGCTTCTGGCTCGACAACTGAAAAAACAGGAAAAGGACCACACGATTTTAAAGATTAAATCAGATAAAGGGGAATTGTTAACACTACCTAAGGATATTAATAAAAGATTCGCTCAATTTTATCAACATTTATATACATCTAAAGCGGTAGCAGATAGTACCAAAGTTAGAGAGTTCCTGGATAATTGTAATCTCCCAAAACTCAATGTGAATGAACAAGAGGAATTAGGTGCACAAGTCTCAACTAAGGAAATAGAAGAAACAATAAATACATTAAAGAATGGAAAAACTCCAGGACCAGATGGTTTTAGTAATGAATTTTATAAAAGATTTTACGAGATAATTACACCACGACTACATAAAATGTATACATATGCTTTTAAAGAACATACACTTCCAGAAACATTGGCGGAGTCAACGATTACACTTATACCTAAAAAAGGTAAAGATTTAGAAGATCCGGGTTCTTATAGAGCTATTGCGCTGTTAAATACAGATCAAAAAATATTAGCGAAAACATTAGCTAGAAGGCTAAGTAACTATGTCAGTAAATTAATAAATCCGGATCAAGCAGGGTTTATACCCAAGAGATATTCAAGCAATAACCTGAGACGTCTGTTTAATATAATGCACTCACATAAAACCGAAGAGCAAGACTTATCAATTATTTCACTGGACGCAGAAAAAGCATTTGATCAAGTGGAATGGGATTATATGGTTAAAGTATTGCAAAAATTTCAAGTGGGAGAGAATTTTATCGCTTGGGTAAAATTATTATATGATAGGCCTACGGCCAGAATATTAACTAATAATATTTTGTCCTCGAAATTTCAGTTATCAAGGGGAAATAGACAGGGATGTTCATTATCACCTCTGCTATTTGCTCTTGTAATAGAACCGTTAGCGGAAAGTATTAGGATACATCCGAATATTCATGGGTACATTACAAAATATTCAAATAATAAGATATCTTTATATGCAGATGATGTACTACTATATATTACAAAATCACAAACTAGTATACCAAATATATTAAATTTAATTGAGGAATTTGGATCCTTTTCAGGATATAGAATAAATTGGAATAAAAGTGAAATTATGACGATTAAACCTCAAGAATCGACACACCTGTTAAAATTCCCTTTTAAAATCGCTTCAGAAAAATTTAAATATTTGGGAATTGAAATTACTAGAAAATATAAATCTCTATTTAATGCAAACTATACGCCCTTACTCAATAAACTAAACACACTGATTAAATTCTGGAAAACCCTCCCGATGTCTCTTATAGGCCAAATAAATGCTATAAAAATGATCTTTTTACCACAAATTTTATATCTATTCCAGTCAATACCGATATACTTACCAACAATTTTTTTTTTTAAATTGGATGCCGATATTACAAATTTTATATGGGACTATAAATCCCACAGAATCCAAAGAAAACATTTGTGTAAACCTAAGGAATTTTTTTTTTTTTTTTTTTAATTTTTTTTTATTTTTTATTTTTTTTATTTTTTAGAAGTACGGTAGATTACAGTAATGTACAACACGTATATATTAATACATTTTTTGTACCGCTTCACTTTTTTAAACTTTAAGAAAGAAAAAGAAAGAAGTAAGAAAAGTGAAGAAAGTGCACAAAGGTTGTGAAGTGCAAAAGAGTGTTGGGAAAAGAAAGCCCCTTAGAAAAGAAGTTAGAGAAGGAAGTAAAGTTAGAAAATAGACCCTAGAAAAAAAAAGAGAAAGAAAGAAGGAACAATCGCTCTATTATAACTCTTATACCATACTTCATAGAGAAGGAACTACCAACCAAGTCTGTTTTTATTTTACCTCCCATTACCAGGTCCAGATACCTTTTATTTATTTATTTGTTTTTCTAAATTACTATTGCACCTCATGCTTGTAATAGGTCCAAAAACGTAGACCACGTCTTTTGAAATTGATCTACTTTGCCTACTAGGAGGAATCTCATCTCTTCCAGATGTAATGTTTCCAACATATTTGATGTCCACATTTTTATTGTTGGTGTGGGCGCATTTTTCCAGAATTTAAGTATAAGCTTTTTTCCCATTATTAGCCCATAATTGAGTAAATTCTTCTGATACACGTTTAATTCAGGAATACCTTCCGATATTCCAAAAATAATCCATTCTGGTTTTGGTACCAGTTTTATTTTGATTAATTTTGAAAAAATATCAAATATTTCAAACCAGAATTTTTGGATTTTTGTACAAAAAACAAAAGAATGTGCTATGGTAGCTTCTTGACATATACATTTATCACAGATTGGTGAGACGTTAGGAAAGATTTTATTTAGTTTGGTTTTTGAATAATATAATCTATGTAATGTTTTAAATTGGATAAGCGTATGTCGTACGTTGATCGAGCATTTATGCACCTGTAATAAATGATTATCCCAACTCTCTTTTGAAATTTTTATACCTAGATCTTGTTCCCAATCTCTTCTAATTCCATCTGTTGTGGGTATTTCTATATTTAAGATGATATTATATAAGTATGATATTAAATTAACTGATTCCGCCTTTGTCTTCATTGCTTCATCTAGTAAGTCGGAAGGCATATTATAATAATCTTTTGTGTGTGTTTTCAAATAGTCACAGATTTGTAGATATTTAAAATATTGATTATTTTTCAAATTATATTTCAGTTGTAGTTGTTGGAATGATAGTAATTTTTCTAATTCATACAGATCTTCGAGCGTTTTAATTCCCATTCTTTCCCATTGTATAAATGCTTTATCTATGATTGAAGGTTTAAACGATGGGTTATTGACTATTGGTATTAAGAGAGATAGGTTTCTTAATTTTAGATTCTGTTTTATTTGCTTCCATGTTCTAATAGTGCTATATATAATTGGATTTTTATTATAATTTTTATTATTCAAATTTATTGGAGAGAGAATAATCGCTCCTATATTATTCGGGGAGCAATCCCCTTTTTCCATTATAATCCAGTCCACCTGCTGGGCAGAATTGTCCAGCAGGTGAATCATATTTTTAATATTTACTGCCCAGTTATAATACATAAAGTTAGGGAGCGCTAGACCCCCCAACTCTTTTCGTTTGTTAAGGTGTGTTCTTTGTATTCTGTGGGATTTGTAATCCCATATAAAATTTGTAATGTCTGAGTCCAGTTTTTTGAAAAACTTTTTTGGGAGATATATAGGTATTGATTGAAATAGGTAAAGGATTTGTGGTAAGAAAATCATTTTTATAGCATTTATCCTACCTATTAAGGACATCGGAAGTGTTTTCCAAAATTTAATCAGATTATTTAATTTCTTAAGTAGGGGATTATAATTAGCTTTAAACATATCATGGTAATTTCTAGTAATCTCAATTCCTAAATATTTGAATTTTTCCATAGCTATTTTAAAAGGGAATTTCCTGAGATGTGTTGAGTCTTTTGGTTTAATCGACATAATTTCACTTTTGTTCCAATTTATTCTATATCCTGAAAAGGATCCAAAGTCCTCAATTAAGTTTAATATATTTGGTATACTAATTTGTGGTTTTGTGATGTACAGTAGTACATCATCAGCATATAGGGATAGTTTGTTGTTTGAATATTTTGTGTTATAACCGTGAATATTCGAGTGTGTTCTTATTTTTTCAGCAAGGGGTTCAATTACCAAAGCAAATAACAGCGGTGATAGTGAACATCCTTGTCTGTTGCCCCTAGATAATTCGAATTTTGAAGATAATATATTATTAGTTAGTATTCTAGCCGTAGGTTTGTTATATAGTAGTTTTATCCATGCAATAAAGTTTTCTCCCAATTGGAATTTTTGCAATACTTTGATCATATAGTCCCATTCTACTTGATCAAACGCTTTTTCTGCGTCCAGTGAGATGATAGCTAACTCTTGGTCATCAGATTTATGTGAATGCATTATGTTAAGCAAACGTCTCAAATTATTAAATGAGTGTCTCTTAGGTATAAATCCTGTTTGATCCTCATGTATTAGTCTACTAACATACTTGCTTAATCTATTGGCTAATGTTTTTGCTATTATTTTCTGATCCGTATTTAACAAAGCAATAGCTCTATATGATCCTGGTTCTTCTATATTTTTATCTTTTTTAAGTATTAATATGATCGTTGATTCCGCTAGTGTTTCAGGTAGGTTTTGCTCTTTATAAGCATATGTATACATTTTTTGTAATCGTGGAGTAACTATATCATAAAAAGATTTATAAAATTCATTACTGAATCCGTCTGGTCCTGGTGTTTTTCCATTTTTTAGTGTTTTTATTGTGTCTTCTATCTCCTTAGAAGTAATTTGTGCTCCCAGTTCCTCTTGTTCCCTGCGTTCTAATTGTGGTAGATTACAATTATCTAAAAATTCTGAGATTTTATTATTGTCTATTGACGTTTTAGATGTGTATAGATTCTGGTAAAATTGAGCAAATCTTTTATTAATATCCTTGGGTAGTGTTAATACTTCCCCTCTATCTGATTTAATCTTTAATATTGCATTCTCTTTTTCCCGTTTTTTAAGTTGTCGTGCTAGAAGTTTGTGGGGTTTGTCCCCGAATTCGAAGTGTTCTTGTTTTGTGATTTGAAATAATGTTATAACTTTCTCTGACAGTAATTTATTTAACTGAAATTTCAGTAGTAGTATTTTATTATGTTTATCCATAGTTGGGTCTTTAGCATTATCTATATCTAACTGTTTTATTTGATCTTCTAAGTGTCTTTGTTCATTCTTATTCTTTTTATTTTGATAAGCTTGAAATGAAATAATGACTCCTCTTATAAATGCTTTGAAGGATTCCCATAATAACGTGGGGGATATCTCTGGTGTATCATTTAACTCAAAAAATAGATCCATCTGTTTTTTTAGATAGATACTCCCTTGAGGGTCTTTTAAAATTTGTGAGTTAAACCTCCAGAACGGTTTATTCATAGACATTCCTTCTAGTTTTAGAACAAAAGTTAACGGAGAATGATCTGAGATCGCATTAATATGATATTTAGGATTCAGAGATTGCGAAATTAATTTTGTATCCACAAGAAAATAGTCTATCCGTGAATATGTTTTATGCACCATTGAATAAAACGAGTAATCCCTTCCCGTCGGGTTTGCAATCCTCCATACATCTGTTATATTTGTGTTTTCCATATATGTGTGTAAGAGTTCACTGGTTTTAGATTTCGTCTGACCTTTTTGTTTTTGCATCGATTTATCTAAATAAGGATCTAAAACACAATTAAAATCTCCTCCGATTATAACATTTTGATAATTAGATTCTGCAATTATATTCAGAATTTTATTAAAAAATTGAGGGTTATCAAAGTTGGGCGCATATATGTTTACCAGCGTAATTGGCATATTATTGATCTCCCCTGCTACTATAAGATATCTCCCTTCCTTATCTAAAATAGTGTTCTTTGATTTAAATGGAATTCCTTTACGAATAATAATTGCAGTACCTCTAGATTTGGAGGTAAATGAAGAGTGAAATGTTTGGCCTATCCAGTTCGCCCTCAGTCTTGTCTGATCTTGCTGTTTAAGATGTGTTTCCTGTAGAAACGCAATGTCCGTGTTGTATGATTTCAACTGAGCTAGTATCTTGCCCCTTTTAATAGGTTCATTAATCCCCCTTATATTCCAACTACATAATGTGATTCCTCCTATTTTCTTTTGATTGTCGTCATGCATTTTTACCAGTTTTAATGACCTTAATTATTGTGGTGCGTTCATACCTCCGGACTCTGGTTATTTTGGGAGTATTTCTATTATAGACTTCCTTGGTAGTTCTCCTGCGCGATTGTCCTTGAAGAAAAAACACACAGATGTGACATATTGTGATTAAAAAAAATATATATAAATCAAATAAATTTACGGTGTCTAAAATTTCAACACCGTAGTGAGTGGCCCACTCGTCTGTGGGGTACGACATCCATAACGCTTCCGGCGTAGTTGGTATAAAGTTAGCCCCGCTGTATTTATTACCCAAAATCTATGGGGTCATTACCGTTTCCAATTCAGTTCTATTTCACCCAGTTACAATTTATATATATGTCAAATGTATTCGATTCCATATCCTACTCACTCTTTATCTCTTAACTATTTTAAAATGAATTTAGTATTGTTAAAGTGAGCGGTTTACTGAGTGGATTAACCGGAGTCAGGTTCCTGGAATTGTGCCAGGTGCCTGATCTCCTCTCCTCTCCACGAGCTGCGAACATAGGTGATAACTGCTGTCTGCGTTATGACGCAGGCACCACAGTTTTATCAGTTTCAAATATTATTTCTATATTAGTATTGTTAATTATTAATTATGATTAATTCTCAGCATTTTGTAAAACTATATAAGCCGTATATATTTTTCATATCAACCTCGAGTGTATATTATCTCTTAACTATTTTAAATTGATTTTAATATTGTTAAAAATGAGCTGTTCGCTGGAAGGGTTGACGGGAGTCTGGCTCCTGGAGTTATGCCAGGTATAATTTATTATAAACATTTTCTTCACTTCATTTTCAAATTACTTTATGGCAAGGAAGCCATCTTAAGAAGACATCGCAGTTCACACTGACTGAAGAGCTTAATCCACTTCTAATGCATGGCACTGCACCATTTTTCAAATTGTTGCCTTAATGCAGTACTTGGCTTTGGTGGTAACAGTTAGTGGTTTGTTCCATATAATGAGAGCCAGGATAGCAACGGTGTTTGACCTGATTTTTTTTGGAACCATCTTGGGATATGTCCATGTGGTTACTATTTACATCATCAAGATCTGATTATTTTCACTGCAGGTGTCACTGGATTTGGAGCTGTTACATCGTAAAGCTGAAATCTACTACATATGGGATGGTATTTTGACATAAAACAGAACCCTGTGCAATTACGTTTAGGGCTATCTCACCACTGCAATCTCATTGAATGGATGAGGCACATACTGTAAATCATGTCTTGTTTCCTGGGATAAAAAACAACTGCTGAAGATCTAAAGAATCACAACAGTGTTGCAAATGAAGAGAATATTGTTATCATGGGTTCATATTAATGTTGACCAAAAAAAACATTATTCTGATGGTGCAAAATGATAAATGAATATAGTCAAAAAATATCTTTCATTGTATGTAGTTTTATTTAAAACATGTTGGAAAAGTATTACCTATCTTTTAATCTGTAATTGTTTAATTACGATTCACCATTTCAAGTTGTGAAAAATTACCGACTTTTGTGATCAACAATATATTCAGTAGATTTTTTTATTTGCCACTATAAGCTCAGTCTGTATTTCTCACTATTTTGAAATTTTACATAAATTAAAAGTAAGATGCTCTAAAGAATTATCATGTTCTGTATGGATCTAAAAAAAATTATTGCACCAAATCAATCAATTTTTGAAAAACAAGAAAATGTTCTTTGGCCTACATTACGATATTTACTGCCTGAAACATTGTGCACTATAAACATGAAAGCTTTTTTATTGAACCTATTTGTCTTGAAAGTTCTCAGGATATTGATGACAACCCTTAAGTTGATATCAAGCTTACTTGTAATCTCCACCACCAATATCACCAGGCGAGGGGAGAAATCCTCTCTTCTTCACAAGGGTACAGCAAAAACAAACACCACTAAAGGCCGAGCAGGCTCCAAGTTGCAGGGACAGTGCTTAGACTGTTGATGAGGATATTTGAAGTTTCTCCCACATTCCACAAACCACTTTACTTTCTTGCTAGTTATTAACTGTGGTTTCTTTAGCAACAAATCCATTTTGAAAGTAGGTGACTTCTTGGTGAACTCCATAATAATTATTTGGTTGGCTAATGGCCCTGGGAACATTAGTGTGTTATTATCTGTGTTGACATGTAACACTGGAGTGGCACGGTGACACAGTGGTAGATTTGCTGCCTTATAGTGGAGGAGACCCAGGTTCGATCCTGACTACAGGTGCTGTCTGTACAGAGATTGTATGTTCTCCACGTAACCATGTGGTTTTCCCCTTGTGCTCCCGTTTTCGGCCACACTCCAAAGAAGTACAGGTTTGTAGGTTGATTTGGCTTTGGTAAAAATTGTAAATCGTCCCTAGGATAGTGGTAAAGTGCCGGGATCACTGGTCAGCACAGACTCGGTGGTTCGAAGGGCTTATTTCGGTGTTATGTCTCTAAAATTAAAAACTAAAACTAAAAACTAAAGACAGTTCCTTAAGACATTTTTACGATGAAGTTATGTCCAGCCCCACAGTTACTTTGGTGGGAAGATCTGAAGTAGGTCATGTTTCCTTCCTCGTTACAGCTGAGTGGCTATCACAACTATTTATCATGAGTTTAGTACCTTGTGCATCCACGGCCAAAGTTACTAATTTTCAGTCTAATCAAAGAAAAGATTTGAAAATAATATGGAAACAATTTATTGAACAATTTGATGTAGCCAAATAATCACTGTAAACTAACCAGTACATCAAAAGATAATGGCCTTATCCACCATGTTTACCATACTCTGCAGAAGTTTCATTTAGTGATTACTGATACCATAAGCAATTAAATAGCCGCTCAGTTAATTCTGTTTTATTTTGTGACTGGAAGATGCTTCACTGTGTAATTTTGCAAATATATAGAAACAAAAAAACATAGAAAATAGGTGCAGGAGGAGGCCATTCGGCGCTTCGAGCCAGCACCGCCATTCATTGTGATCCTGGCTGATCGTCCCCAATCAATAACCCGTGCCTGCCTCCTCCCCATATCCCTTGATTTCACAAGCCCTTAGAGTATCTAACTCTCTCTTAAATCCTTCCAGTGATTTGGCCTCCATTGCCCTCTGTGGCAGGGAATTCCACAAATTCACAACTCTCTGGGCGAAAAAGTCTTTTCTCACCTCAGTCTTAAATGGCCTCCCCTTTATTCTAAGACTGTGGCCCCTGGATCTGGACTCGCCCAACATTGGGAACATGTTTCCTGCATCTAGCTTGTCCAGTCTTTTTATAATTTTATATGTTTCTATAAAATTCCCCCTCATCCTTCTAAACTCCAGTGAATACAAGCCTAGTCTTTTCAATCTTTCCTCATATGACAGTCCCGCCATCCCAGGGATCAATTTTGTGAACCTACTTCAATCACAAGGATATTCTTCCTCAAATTAGGAGACCAAAACTGTATGCAATACTCCAGATGTGGTCTTACCAGAGCCCTATACAACTGCAGAAGCACCTCTCTACTCCTATACTGAAATCCTCTTGTTATGAAAGCCAACATTCCATTAGCTTTCTTCACTGCTTGCTGTACCTGCACACCAACTTTCAGTGACCGGTGTACAAGGACACCCAGGTCTCGCTGTACCTCCCCCTTACCTAAACTAACCCCATTGAGATAATAATCTGCCCCATTGTTTTTGCCACCAAAGTGGATAACCTCACATTTATCTATATTATACTGCATCTGCCACGCATCTGCCCACTCACTCCACCTGTCCAGGTCACCCTGCAACCTCCTAACATCCTCTTCACAGTTCACAGTGCCACCCAGCCTTGTGTCATCCGCAAACTTGCTAGTGTTGCTCCTAATTCCCTCTTCCAAATCATTAATATATATGGTAGCCAGTTGCGACCCCAACACCGAGCCTTGCGGCACTACAGTCGCCACTGCCTGCCATCCTGAAAAGGACCCGTTCACTCCTACTCTTTGCTTCCTGTCTGCCAACCAATTTTCTATCCACGTCAACACCCTACCCCCAATACCATATGCTCTAATTTTAATCACCAGTCTCCCATGCGGGACCTTATCAAAGGCTTTCTGAAAGTCTAGATACACTACATCCACTGGCACCCCTTCATCCATTTTACTTGTCACATCCTTAAAAAATTCCAGAAGATTAGTCAAGCATGATTTTCCTTTCATAAATCCATGCTGACTTGGACTAATCCTTTTACTGCTATCCAAATGCTCCGTTATTACCTCTTTAATAATTGACTCCAGCATCTTTCCCACCACTGAAATCAGGCTAACTGGTCTGTAATTCCCCGTTTTCTCTCTCGCTCCTTTCTTGAAAAGTGGGATAACATTAGCTATCCTCCAATCCACAGGAACTGATCCTGAATCAATTGAACATTGGAAAATGATCACCAAAGCGTCCACTATTTCTAGAGCCACCTCCCTGAGGATCCTGAGATGCAGTCCATCAGGCCCCGGGGATTTATCATCCTTCAGTCCCATTAGCCTACCCAATACTATCTCCTGCCTAATGACAATTTCTTTCAGTTGCTCGACCCCCTTAGATCCTCTGACCTCCAGTACATCTGGGAGTATGTTTGTGTCTTCCTTCGAGAAGACAGATCTGAAGTGCCTGTTCAACTCTTCTGCCATTTCCTTGCACCCCATAATAATTTCACCCGTGTCTGCCTTCAAGGGACCCACATTTGACTTTGCTATTATTTTTCCCTTAACATATCTAAAGAAGCTTTTACTTTCTTTCTTTATATTCCTGGCCAGCTTCCCTTCGTACTTCATCTTTTCAGCCCGCATTGCCCGTTTTGTTTCCTTCTGTTGTCCTATGAAAGTTTCCCAATCCTCTGGCTTCCGGCTACTCTTTGCTGTGTTATACATCTTTTCTTTTAGTTTTATACTCTCCCTAACTTCTCTTGTCAGCCACGGTTGCCTCCTACTCCCCTTAGAATCTTTCTTCCTTTTTGGAATGAAATGATCCTGTGTCTTCCGGATTATGAAATTACATTATTTTGTTACTGTTAACAGCACAAGATCTATTATTCCACTTGTTTTCAGGATTTACCGTACATAGCCTGTGGTGTTCATCTCATCTACCATTGGAAAGTGATCTACATCACATCAGTCTTTTTTTTCCACATTCTTTCCACAAACAGTAAATCTGAAGCGTTTTACACAGACCCCAACTGTGCAGCGACAGGAGTATCTTAAATTGTGATATTTTCCCTTAGAGTCTTTATGGCAACTGTATCAGTGACCCTCAGCACATAATCCTGGACTTCCAAATGTGCCTAGCAGCAATGTCTAGTTATAGACAGTAACTTGCACTGGCAGACCAGCAAACTTGGGGTAAAACCATAGAGTGTCTTTCACTGAGATGATATTCAACTCCATAGGAGCAGATTGCCAGGTGAACAGAAGAAATATATCAAGAATGTTCTCAAAGCTTCAATTAAAAACACAAGAAGTTGATTGATTCCCTGGTCAATCCCTGTAATCCCCTATTCAGGGCAATTCAAAGTGAAAAAGAATCATTCAGGGTGGTATTGAGAACCTTAAGAACAAACTTATGGAATATTCTCTAAATGGCAAAGGGAGCATACAATCTCACAAACTTCCACCCCGCATGTCAGGAACCATCTGTAGAAAAAATCGACAATTTCCACACTGATCCCATTAGTCACCTTGGAATCCTCAAAACTGGAGTGGAAACAAGGCACACCCTTGGGATGCAGAACAACAGTTGATACTCATTGCAACGTGTGTCCCAGGTAATAACCCACAGATCAAAGAGCCTTGTGCAGCACTGCTTCAGGTTGAACCTTCATAAGGACAAGGGCAATCTTGATCCAAACTTCTTGGAGAACAAAATTCCAGAAGGAGATTGATAATGGGTCTCATGCCCACCTAAGCCACCTAAAAGGTAATGATTGGCGGCATTGACACTCCAGTCATGCAAGATCTTGATGATTGTTTACAATTTCTGGTGAAGAGGTATTTCACTGAATTACTTTGACATTTGTCTTGAACAAAACATCTGATAAACATCCACCCTGGCCCTGTATAAAAGCATATACATGCTGTTTCCAGGGCCTCAAGGTCATGCCATGCAGACATCAGTCTGATTGGCTTGTGATTAAAAATGTTCTTCTTCACCACCTTCTCCACAAGGGGCATGAGTTAAGAGCCAATCTAATTTATTAGAGCATTCTGTGACGACACAACCTGATTTATGCTTCACACCACATAGAATCTTAGCACTTGTTGTTTGTGCAACCAAGTTTAACCCTCAGCTTGATGCAGCCACATCAGAATGAGAGCCACTTTGGCAATTTGGATTTTGTGTATCTGTGGGCAGGAACGGTTTTCAATCTCAAGATGAAATAGAAGACAGCTTAGGTGACTGCAGTAGCGCAGGGACAGATTCCTAGACAGGTCCTTGTACATTATGACCAGCATTTTTTCCTCTAAAAAGGGGGACCGCTACTTTAACTATCCCATTTTCTGCTTCACCTTGACTGCTCCACCCAGTTCATTATGGATGTCCTGGCTCCATATTCCCAGTGATTGTGATGTGATCAAGTTCCCAGTCATGTGATTGAACTTGATGGGTGAAGAGAATAAAATATTGGTCAGACTAGTTACAAAGAAAGTCAAGTAACATGACCTTGTTTTTGCTGCAATCTTCTTTGGGTCCTGAGGACCGATGGAACTGGTCATAAATGGTCATCAATCTGTGGACTGACAATGGACTCAGAAGAAGACAGCAATGCTATGCATGCACAAGCAGGCTTTGGCCTGAGTACCTCTGCCTCTTGGCTTCATCACCCATTTTATGCCCACATCTTTCCTAATGGACATGGCAAAAATCTTGATACAAACATTAGCAGCTCAGAGGAAAGTGTGCAGTCTTGCCTAACTTCAAATCTTTTCAGGAAGCTCTGCAGCAAGAAAGAAAGAAATTTGGAACTAATTTCAACAGAAATTGTCATGTAACTTGGAAGAACATTGTATTTGAAAACCTGACGAACAGACACTAAATTTCCATTTCATTTGTGTTAACAGTGGACCTTATCTGATGATGGGTGAAATTAGAACTGAAACCCTGCAGTTTTCCTCAGGCACACAAAGTATAATTTATTTAATACTATCTAACCAAACAGGAAACCAAAATGACTGGGATAAATTCATGTGCTGCAATTTCCTTCAGATCTTTCTTTGGTAGACCTAAGGCAAATATCACGGCACTTTTACCAGGTGTTGTGGGTGTCCACCATTGTAGTTAGTCACAAATCGTTGGTCTGATCTAACCAGTAGTCATCTCTAGTATCTGCTCAGCACCATATTTCCTACTGCTTACAAAGCGGAGCTTTTCCACCACAAGATTTAGCAACTCATCACCTTAAAATCATTCCATAAGCCCAAAATTATTGCAGTGGCATTGTTATAATGTTGCAATGGGATCACAATTATTTTGATTCCAAACACCTTTAATGTAAACTAGCCATTTCAGAAAGATTATAGGACCTTTAATAAGTCATTATAAATTTGGATCACACCAAATGAAATGATAGTCTTCTGAACTGCTCATTTAGGACCATCCACTTACATAATGTTGTTCATTGATCTTGAATTACAATGAAGGATAGATATTTATCCTGGACTTTTTATCAACAGAGGAAAGCATGACGCCAAAATTGTAATAATATATCCATCTCTCAAGTCATTCGTCCATTACAGCTTTATACCATAACACAAATATAATTCCACTAATAGAGCTATTACAATGTAAGGAGCCATTACATTAAGTATGTACTGTTTAGGCAAGCAATACAAAAGTATAATACAAGACCAAGTAGTTAATACCTTTTTCCAGAATAATAACCGTTTAAAAAAAAAATAGTAGTATCAATTGCTCTTAAATCAAGCACCCAACATAGGAAAAATGTTGCAAAACACTTCAAGTGATCATACTCACTACAAAATATACACTAGGTTCAAAGCTGTACAACTAAAAGTTTAATTAAAAGGTATTGAGAAACAAAGAACTGCAGATGCTGGTCAATACACAAAAGGACACAAACTGCTGACCTGCTGAGTTACTCCAACAGTTTTTGTAATTAAAAGGCACGTTTTGAAAAGGGTCTTACAAGAAAGGGTAGGGGAGAGGACAAAGGGTTTAGGAAAGAAATTCCAGAGGTTTGAATGAAGTCAAGAGTAGATCCACAAAAAAGAGTCAAGGGCAAGTCATGGAGAACTTAGGGCAAAACTTATAGAGATGGAGGAAATCACATGGTAAGGGCTAGACCTGTTTATGAAAGTCAACAAGAGATGTTGAGCAAACCATAAACCATTGCAATGACGAGCAGAGCCCTGGACGCAGACTGGGAAGTGGGATTAACCTTCGG
Organism: Malacoraja senta; assembly: GCA_038087875.1. Taxonomy (NCBI): domain Eukaryota; kingdom Metazoa; phylum Chordata; class Chondrichthyes; order Rajiformes; family Rajidae; genus Malacoraja; species Malacoraja senta. The sequence goes on along the minus strand of JAXLNO010002075.1, from coordinate 42,817 downwards.
TCTACTTTCAGCCTGCATCACACTAATGGCTTCCTCCTCTGTTATAAGTTTCTATGATTCTTTTTTTACACATACAACAAGGGGCAAAGGTGATGCTTGAACAAAATAAGATGTGTGCAGCAGAACACTGGCTGTGAGGTTGTGAGAGGTTGTGAGAGGAGGATGGGGCAGTAATGAGGACAAACTAGTCATGGAGGAATGTTTTAGCAAAAGATAGACTAGGATGATGTGGGTGACATTATGCAGGTGCAATGAAGCAGCCTTTGTAATCAAGTGGTTATAGGATCATGTTCAAGGTCAAGCTTAAATAGGATGCTGATGTTGTTAGAAATCAGGTTCAACCAGAGGGCAAGGATTCAGATTTTGGTTCGGAAACAGCAAGCTTTATTCTTCTCAATGTTTTCAGCTTGGGAAAGATTAACTTGTGAACAAACATTTATGATAAAGAGAAGGACAGAATTAGGAATGACCACGGAACCACTGTAGGTGAAATCACCAAGTAGATTGGAAAGAGAAATGGACACTGATAAATCATCAGAGGATGCCAGATACAAGGTTACATGAGTCAGAAGGAAATCTGTTCATAGGAATAGATAGGCCAAGTGGTCAAATAAGTAAGGATGGAATAAGTAAGTGAACAGTTTGGTAGAAGATAGGATTTGCAGTGGGATATGCGGTCAACTATGTCAAAGTCTGCAGAGTGTTTGCGAAGGATAAGAGGGCATAATGAATCATGATCACACTCAATGAAGATGTCATCAACATCTTTGATCAGGGCTATATTGAGAGAGAGAGAATTATAGATGGATATTTCATCAATCTGCCACAAGTGATTAGATTCAATTTAAGTGCATCAAGAGTCACTTAATTACTGCCACCTATAATAGTCTGATAAAGAAAATAAAGGGACAAAGTGCTTGCATGTAAAGATATTTGATGGGGAAACTCCATCCTATAACTGTAAATTAAGGAAAATAATGTTCAACAACATTCCATGGATGGGTTTGGTTGATTAAATTTTTGATTGTGAATCTGAGACGGTTTCATCATGATTCACAATAAGTATGCAAGGATTCATCTGGAGGAGGCATCTGGTTTAAGTTCAGTCTTACTCACATTTTACAGCATCATGTTGTGGTAAATGTATTTGCACAAGCATGTACATGTACGTGCACACAGGGCATATACATATGCACACACACATACACACACACATATGTACACACGCACACATAACCACAGACACGTTGGTATGAGAAAGCAAGTAGAGCAACCAGACAATATCATAAATTTTAAATACTGATTGTTAAGTGGCTGAAGTGATATCAATATGAAACAATTGGAAGAATTAAACATTTAAAAATTAAAAATTTAAGAATTTAAAAAAGAGGCTACAAAATGCAAAGAACTGAAACTAAGAGTCGGGGTAGGTGGTGAATGAGAGAGGTCTGTCAGAAATAGAAGTAGAAATAGATCCTAAAGAGACACAAAAGTCGGAAAGAAAAAAAGCAGGAGAATAACAAAGGGGCAGATTTTTCCACCAACAGATTACTTCGACTGAGTAATCAAGGTATCAAAGGTTCCCTTCTATTCTCATGAAATATGGGAGCATCCACCTAAAACAAAGTAGTTCATATTTTTAGAAAGGATTGCACATTAAATTAGTATCTGCCATAAAGTAGAAATACACAGCATGAAATGGTGCAGGTAAAATAATTTTTTCTTAAAATTTGAATCATTTTAAAGTTTAAAAACAATCAGCTTGGAAAAGCAAATTATTAATGCTTATTTAAAAAATAAACATATTAACATAGCAAGTGGTTTGCTTTGTTAAAATGTAATAAATGTATTGTATACGTTGTTTTCTGTAAAGTGAGCATTAATAACTTTTGATCTCACCTATTAAAGAAAACTATCAAATTAGGTATAATGAATAAATAGCAGTCAAAGACCTTTCTGAACAGTTCTATAACCTGCAAGATTTTCATAAAAGATCTGCCTGGAAATGAAAGTATATACAAGGAAGTGAAACTATTTGATCCCAGAGAGAGTTGATAGAAGTAAATAAAATTAAAATGCAGGAATGTCTGATGCAATAATCAGATACGACCTTTTCCTTGGAGATTGAAATGGTTATCCGTAACACCTAGGTAATTATTCACATTTTACAGATCGCTGATGGAAAGCGGGCAGTATTCAATTAAAGTTGATTTATCTTAGAGTGGAGTGGGGGTAGGGTTCGGTGTGGTGTTGGACCGAGGAGGCACGCCAATGTAAAGAGGGTGAATGAAGTAGACATGTTGCAATCTCTGTTAAATTAGTTTTAAAAGCTGAGATTTCGCTCAAATCATTCTTAGGTTGAAAAGTCAAAGTTCACTCCTATTTATCTGTAGCCATTTTCATTAAACAAGATTGAAATGTTAAGTGCAATTACTGGTCATGTGGCGCATGCACCCGTGATTTGAAATTGCTACCATACCATATTGAGCTGGTGTGCAATAATACCGCTGAAGTTGTGTTTGTAGTTTCCATTCAACAGCCATTACTTCTCAGTTACACAAAAATGCTGGAGAAACTCAGCGGGTGCAGCAGCATCTATGGAGCGAAGGAAATAGGTAACGTTTCGGGCCGAAACCCTTCTTCAGACTGATAGGGGGTGGGGAGAAGAAAGGAAAAAAGGAAAAGGAGGAGGAGGAGCCCGAGGGCTGGGGGAGGGGCGGAGACAACCAGATGGCTGATGAAGGGGAGGGGACAGCCAGGGCTAGCAGAATTGGGAGAATTCAACGTTCAGGCCACCAGGATGTAGACTGCCCAAGCGGAATATGAGGTGCATTTCCTCCAATTTACGGTGTTGCTCGCTGTGGCCATGGAGGAGACCCAGGACAGAGAGGTCAGATACGGAATGGGAGGGGGAGTTGAAGTGCTGAGCCACCGGGAGTTCAGGTTGGTTATTGCGGACCGACCGGAGGTGTTCGGCGAAACGATCGCCAAGCCTCCGCTTGGTCTCACCGATGTAGATCAGCTGGCATCTAGAGCAGCGAATGCAATAGATGAGGTTGGAGGAGATGCAGGTGAACCTCTGTCGCACCTGGAACGACTGCTTGGGTCCTGGAATGGAGTGGAGGGGGGAAGTGAAGGGACAAGTGTTGCATCTCTTGCGGTTGCAAGGGAAAGTGCCAGGGGAGGGGGTGGTATGGGAGGGAAGGGAAGAATTGACAAGGGAGTTACGGAGGGAGCGGTCTTTGCGGAAGGCAGACATGGGGGGAGATGGGAAGATGTGGCGAGTGGTGGGGTCACGTTGGAGGTGGCGGAACTGACGGAGGATCACTTGTTGATCCAACAAGTGATCCTCCGTCAGTTCCGCCACCTCCAACGTGACCCCACCACTCGCCACATCTTCCCATCTCCCCCCATGTCTGCCTTCCGCAAAGACCGCTCCCTCCATAACTCCCTTGTCAATTCTTCCCTTCCCTCCCATACCACCCCCTCCCCTGGTACTTTCCCTTGCAACCGCAAGAGATGCAACACTTGTCCCTTCACTTCCCCCCTCCACTCCATTCCAGGACCCAAGCAGTCGTTCCAGGTGCGACAGAGGTTCACCTGCATCTCCTCCAACCTCATCTATTGCATTCGCTGCTCTAGATGCCAGCTGATCTACATCGGTGAGACCAAGCGGAGGCTTGGCGATCGTTTCGCCGAACACCTCCGGTCGGTCCGCAATAACCAACCTGAACTCCCGGTGGCTCAGCACTTCAACTCCCCCTCCCATTCCGTATCTGACCTCTCTGTCCTGGGTCCCCTCCATGGCCACAGCGAGCAACACCGTAAATTGGAGGAAATGCACCTCATATTCCGCTTGGGCAGTCTACATCCTGGTGGCCTGAACGTTGAATTCTCCCAATTCTGCTAGCCCTGGCTGTCCCCTCCCCTTCATCAGCCATCTGGTTGTCTCCGCCCCTTCCCCAGCCCTCGGGCTCCTCCTCCTCCTTTTCCTTTTTTCCTTTCTTCTCCCCACCCCCTATCAGTCTGAAGAAGGGTTTCGGCCCGAAACGTTACCTATTTCCTTCGCTCCATAGATGCTGCTGCACCCGCTGAGTTTCTCCAGCATTTTTGTGTACCTTCGATTTTCCAGCATCTGCAGTTCCTTCTTTAACATTTTATTACTTCTCAGTTGCCAGCTAGATGCATGCCGCTTGATTGTTGAGTTCAGAGAGCGAATGTTGGTACAAGAGCTGATTAGGTTAGGGAAGTATTATTTTGTCTTTCATCTCAAGCAATGGTATGTCAAGGGGTGGAAATAACTTCTGTGGAAATAAAATTCAGGAGGGTTGTAAATCAGCTGTCAACTCGCCATTATTGCTCATGATTAATATTACCTCCATAGTGGAACTCCTGCAGCCCAGATGATAAGGCTCTTTATGCAACACTTAGAGGTGGTTCAATATTGAGACCATGGCCTGCCCTGCAGCTGCTGTTCTTGATGCAATTAGCATGGTAGTAAAGAGAATTGTTATAAAATGAAAAGTCAGCAGGTGCAGGTATTAAAAAAATAGATTGCTAGTAAAGGGTAGTATAAACAACTTCAAACTCTAGCTGTGTAAAATATAATGCCTATTACTGCTTAGGACAGGAAATAATTATACCATTTTGTAACTGAGTAGGTTTAATACAAGTGGCTGGGCCAGCAAATCACCAACATCTGCAAAGCAAAATAGAACAGCTACTGCTTCGGTTATTGGATGATGGTAACCACATAGCAGTTCTCATTTCCAATGATTGTTCAGAGGGTGGGGTGGTTATGCTTGGCCTCTAATTAAATCTGACCTGTGCATTTTACTGCAGATACAGATGATGGCAAATTGCATCATTTAAAATACATACGGTTTCATTTTCGGCTTTAATAAACAATATCCTGTCAGAAACCAAACACTTTATCATCAAAGTAAAAAAACAAAATAACATTGGGGCATCTGTATACTTAAGCAACAACTGGGGGCTTCCACAGCAGCGTTTTGTATTTTGATGGTTGGTAATCTTGTATAAACTTTGCAGAATAAAGTCAGAGGTTTCTGTTTACATAAGGATGTCTGAATTCTGAAAGACCGCTAACCCATTAATTTTATGTCAAAATACCATCTAAATTTTATGAATTTTACTTATCTAGAAAATATATTATATCTAGAAAATATATTTGACTGCTTTTAGTTTTCACAGTAATATTTGGTGGAAATAAGATTCTGATATAATGCAACAATTATTATGCATAATTGAGTAGAATTTCCACAAGAGCTGTTCATCGCTTGCTCAACATGCTCTTCCTTTGCATGGTAGCTCCAGAGAGAGCATCTGTAAGGAAGCCAGTTCTGAGCCAAATGGAAAACGTCTGAACTTCACAGAAGTCTGGCCTTCCAGTTGTGAATCCCACTGAAGTACTTTGCATTCTGATGAACATAATCAGCTGTCAAACCTGTCAGAGAGTCATAAAGCATGGAAACAGGCCCCTCGGCCCACCTGCCCATGCTATCCATGTACCTGTTTAATTTTTCTTAAATGTTGTGATAGCACTTGCCTTAACTACCTCCTCCAGCAGCTCATTGCATAAACCTACCACCTTATGGTACAAAAGTTGCCCCTCAGGTTCTCATTATATCTTTCCCCCACTCACCTTAAACCTATGCCCTCTGGTTCTTGATTACCCTACTTAGCTAAAAGACTGTGTATTTACCCAATCTATTCCTCTAACCAAAGAATAGAGTCCTTGCCTGCTCAATCTGTCCTTATAGCTCAGGCCCTCGAGTCCTGGCAACATCCTCCTACATCTTCCCTGCACCCTTTCCAGCCTGACAGCATTTTTCCTATAACATGGTGCCCAGAACTGAACACAATGCTCTAAATGCGGCTCCACCAATGTCTTGCACAATTATAACATGACCTCCCAACTTTGATACTTAATAGATAGATAGACACATCTCCAGCCAACAATGGACCATTGTGGGCTCCACCTTTCCTGAGTCATCGATGCAGGCCCTGCTTTGTTCTGTACCTTCCCATACTATAGAAATGTACAAAATCATGAGAGGAATAGATCAGGAAGACGCACAGTCTCTTGCCCGGAGTAGGGGAATTGGGAATCAGAACATAGATTTAAAGTGAGGGGGAAAGATTTAATAGGAAGCTGAAGTGCAACTTGAACATCGTGGAGCTGTGGTCTGTGGAGCTTCTAGCCATGGGCACAGCACTGACTTTAACAGCGCGGGGCCTGGGATCTTTTGCCGAGGGTCGCCAGTGTTGGAGCTCTGTCCAGCTCGGCCTGTGGACTGTCTGTCCAGGGCTGTCTGGGTGCGGCCATGTCTAGGGAAGTGCCCTGTGAGAAAAGTTAGAGTCTTTGGCTGCGAGTCTTCGGCGAGGAGGCTGAGGGAGAATGCCACACCAAACGCTGGAGAGGGAGAGACGAAAGAAGGAAATGTCAAGCAAACTGATTCAGTGTGAGGCTTGCGGGATGTGGGAGGGCAAGGACACTGCTGGTGCCTCTGGCTGCTACAAATGTGAGAAGTGCATCCAGGTACAGCTCCTGAAGGACCGTGTTGGGGAACTGGAGAAGCAAGTGGATGACCTCAGGTTCGTCCGAGAAACGGAGTCGTTCTTCGACAAGCCCTACAGTAAGATTGTTACACCTGAGGTATTGGAAGAGAGAAGGTGTGTGACGGTGAGATAGGGAGGGAAACATGCAATGCAAAGGTCCCTGAGTGTTGTACCTCTTCAGAACAGGTTCACCCACTTAGAGGCTGTCGGAACAGAAGACGTTAACACACTCAGCGGCGGACTGGCTTGCTGAGTGTGTTAACGTGAGACTCCATTGTGAGAGGTACGGACAAACAATGTCAGAAAGAAGGGGATGAATATTCTGCAGCGTGACTTTAGAGAGCTCGGAAAAATGCTGAAAAGCAGGAACTCCAGGGTGGTTATCTCCGGTTTGCTTCCAGTTCCTCATGCTGGCGAGAGCAGGAACAGGGAGATACAGGACCCGAATGTGTGGCTGAGGAACTGGTGCAGGGGGCAGGGATTTGGTTTCTTAGACCACAGTGATCTGTTTTGGAGTAAGGGGGAACTGTACAAAAGGGACGGATTGCACCTTAACAGGTGGGGGACCAGCATTCTGGCAGGCAGGTTTGCCACTGCTACACGGGTGGTTTTAAACTGAATAAGGGGGGTGGGGTGTCAAATGGGATAGTCAAGGACAGAGTTAAAGGGAAAGAGAGTAAAGGGATAGTTAATGACCCCAGAATTAACGGGAAAGAAAGCTCACAAAGGGATAGGTGAGTATGGCCAAGTGTAATAGGGATCGATGTGAAAGGTGAGATGCGTAAGGAATTAAAAGTATTGTATATGAATGCGCGAAGTATAAGAAGTAAGGTGGATGAGCTTGAGGCTCAGTTACAGGTTGGTAGATATGACTGTGGGGTTTACTGAGATGTAGCTGCAGGAGGATCATATAACCATATAACAATTACAGCACGGAAACAGGCCATCTCGGCCCTTCTAGTCCGTGCCGAACACTTATTCTCCCCTAGTCCAATCTACCTGCACTCAAACCATAACCCTCCATTCCTTTCCCGTCCATACACCTATCCAATTTATTTTTAAATGATAAAATCGAACCTGCCTCCACCACTTCCACTGGAAGCTCATTCCACACAGCTACCACTCTCTGAGTAAAGAAGTTCCCCCTCATGTTACCCCTAAACTTCTGTCCCTTAATTCTCAAATCATGTCCTCTTGTTTGAATCTTCCCTTCTCTCAATAGAAAATGCTTATCCACGTCAACTCTCTCTATCCCGCTCATCATTTTAAAGACCTCTATCAAGGCCCACCTTAACCTTCTGCGCTCCAAAGAATAAAGACCTAACTTGTTCAACCTTTCTCTGTAACTTAGTTGCTAAAACCCAGGCAACATTCTGGTAAATCTCCTCTGTACTCTCTCTATTTTGTTGACATCTTTCCTATAATTTGGTGACGAAAATTGTACACTATACTCCAGAATTGGCCTCACCAATGCCTTGTACAATTTAAACATTACATCCCAACTTCTATACTCATTGCTCTGATTTATAACCATATAACCATATAACCATATAACAATTACAGCACGGAAACAGGCCATCTCGACCCTTCTAGTCCGTGCCGAACACGTATTCTCCCCTAGTCCCATATACCTGCGCTCAGACCATAACCCTCCATTCCTTTCCCGTCCATATAACTATCCAATTTATTTTTAAATGATAAAAACGAACCTGCCTCCACCACCTTCACTGGAAGCTCATTCCACACAGCCACCACTCTCTGAGTAAAGAAGTTCCCCCTCAAGTTACCCCTAAACTACTGTCCCTTAATTCTGAAGTCATGTCCCCTTGTTTGAATCTTCCCTACTCTCAGTGGGAAAAGCTTATCCACGTCAACTCTGTCTATCCCTCTCATCATTTTAAAGACCTCTATCAAGTCCCACCTTAACCTTCTGCGCTCCAAAGAATAAAGCTCTAACTTGTTCAACCTTTCTCTGTAACTTAGTTGCTGAAACCCAGGCAACATTCTAGTAAATCTCCTCTGTACTCTCTCTATTTTGTTGACATCCTTCCTATAATTAGGCGACCAAAATTGTACACCATACTCCAGAATTGGCCTCACCAATGCCTTGTACAATTTTAACATTACATCCCAACTTCTGTACTCAATGCTCTGATTTATAAAAGCCAGCACACCAAAAGCTTTCTTTACCACCCTATCTACATGAGATTCCACTTTCAGGGAACTGTGCACAGTTATTCCAAGATCCCTCTGTTCACCTGCATTCTTCAATTCCCTACCATTTACCATGTACGTCCTATTTTGATTTGTCCTGCCAAGATGTAGCACCTCACACTTATCAGCATTAAACTCCATCTGCCATCTTTCAGCCCACTCTTCCAACCGGCATAAATCTCTCTGTAGACTTTGAAAATCTACTTCATTATCCACAGCCCCACCTATCTTAGTATCATCTGCATACTTACTAATCCAATTTACCACACCATCATCCAGATCATTGATGTACATGACAAACAACAGTGGACCCAACACAGATCCCTGTGGCACCCCACTAGTCACTGGCCTCCAATCTGACAAACAACCATCCACCATTACTCTCTGGCATCTCCCGTTCAGCCACTGTTGAATCCATCTTGCTTCTCCACCATTAATACCCAACCATTGAACCTTCTTAACCAACCTTCCGTGAGGAACCTTGTCAAAGACCTTACTGAAGTCCATATATACAACATCCACGGCTTTACCCTCATCAATTTCCCGAGTAACCTCTTCAAAAAATTCAAGAAGATTAGTCAAACATGACCTTCCAGGCAAAAATCCATGTTGACTGTTCCTAATCAACCCCTGTTTATCCAGATGCTTATATATATTATCTCTAAGTATCCTTTCCATTAATTTGCCCACCACTGACGTCAAACTAACAGGTCTATAATTGCTAGGTTTACTCTTAGACCCCTTTTTAAACAATGGAACAACATGCGCAGTACGCCAATCCTCCGGCACTATTGCCGTTTCTAATGACATTTGAAATATTTCTGTCATAGCCCCTGCTATTTCTACACTAACTTCCCTCAATGTCCTAGGGAATATCCTGTCCGGACCTGGAGACTTGTCCATTTTTATATTTCTCAAAAGTGTCAGTACTTCCTCTTCTTTGAATCTCATCGTTTACATAGCTACTTTACTTGTTTCCCTTACCTCACATAATTCAATATCCTTCTCCTTGGTGAATACCGAAGAAAAGAAATTGTTCAATATCTCCCCCATCTCTTTTGGCTCTGCAGATAGCTCTCCACTCTGACTCTCTAATGGACCAATTTTATCCCTCGTTATCCTTTTGCTATTAATATAGCTGTAGAAACCTTTTGGATTTACTTTCACCTTACTTGCCAAAGCAACCTCATATCTTCTTTTAGCTTTTCTAATTTCTTTCTTAAGACTCTTTTTACATTGTTTATACTCCTCAAGCACCTCATTTACTCCATGCTGCCTATAATTATTATAGATCTCTCTCTTTTTCCGAACTAAGTGTCCAATTTCCCTTGAAAACCATGGCTCTTTCCAATTAGGCCAGCACACCAAACACTTTCTTTACCACCCTATCTACATGAGATTCCACCTTCAGGGAACTATGCACAGTTATTCCTAGATCCCTCTGTTCAACTGCATTCCTCAATTCGCTACCATTTACCATGTACGTCCTATTTTGATTTGTCCTGACAAGATGTAGCAGCTCACACTTATCAGCATTAAACTCCATCTGCCATCTTTCAGCCCACTTCCAAATGGTCTAAATCTCTCTGTAGACTTTGAAAATCGACTTCATTATCCACAACACCACCTACCACGATCGAGCCTGGGAACTTAATATTCAGGGTTATACATCCTATAGAAAGGACAGGCAGGTGGGAAGAGGAGGGGGGGTAGCTCTGGTGGTGAGGGATGGAATTCAGTCCATTGTGAGGGAAGACATAGGGACTGATGAGGTAGAGTCATTGTGGATTGAGTTGAGGAATTGTAAAGGCATGAAGACACTAATTGGTGTTATCTACAGACCCCCAAATAGTAGCCCGGATGTAGGGTGTAAGTTGCAGCAGGAGTTAAAACTGGCATGTAACAAAGGTAATGCCACTGTGGTGATGGGGGATTTCAATATGCAGGTAGACTGGGAAAATCAGGTTGGTTCAGGACCCCAAGAAAGAAAGTTTGTAGAGTGCCTTCGAGATGGATTCTTAGAGCAGCTTGTAATGGAGCGGACCAGAGAAAAGGCAATTCTGGATTTAGTGTTGTCTAATGAACCAGATATGATAAAGAGAACTCGAGGTAAAGGAAATAGTGATCATAATATGATTAGTTTTAATCTGCAGTTTGAGAAGGAGAAGGATAAATCAGAAATGTCAGTGATGCCCTTGAACAAAGGGGACAATGAAGGCATGAGAGAGGAGCTGGCTAAGGTAGACTGGAAAGGGATCCTAGCAGGAATGATGGTGGAACAGCAATGGCAGGAATTTCTGTACATAATCCGGAAGACGCAGGATCATTTCATTCCAAAAAGGAAGAATGATTCTAAGGGGAGTAGGAGGCAACTGTGGCTGACAAGAGAAGTTGGGGAGAGAATAAAACTAAAAGAAAAGATGTATAACACAGCAAAGAGTAGCAAAGGCCAGAGGATTGGGAAACTTTCATAGGACAACAGAACGGGCAATACGGGCTGAAAAGATGAAGTACGAAGGGAAGCTGGCCAGGAATATAAAGAAGGACAGTAAAAGCTTCTTTAGATATGTTAAGGGAAAAAGAGTAGCAAAGTCCAATGTGGGTCCCTTGAAGGCAGACACGGGTGAAATTATTATGGGTAACAAGGAAATGGCAGAAGAGTTGAACAGGTACTTCAGATCTGTCTTCACTAAGGAAGACACAAACAATCTCCCAGATGTACTGGAGGACAGAGGATCTAAGGGGGTAGAGGAACTGAAAGAAATTTTCATTAGGCGAGAAATAGTATTGGGTAGGCTAATGGGACTGAAGGATGATAAATCCCCTGGGACTGATGGTCTGCATCCCAGCGTCCTAAGGAAGGTGGCTCTAGAAATAGTGGATGCTTTGGTGATTATTTTCCAATGTTCGATCGATTCAGGATCAGTTCCTGTGGATTGGAGGATAGCTAATGTTATCCCACTTTTCAAGAAAGGAGCGAGAGAGAAAACGGGGAATTACAGACCAGTTAGCCTGACTTCGGTGGTGGGAAAGATGCTGGAGTCAATTATTAAAGAGGTAATAATGGGGCATTTGGATAGCGGTAAAATAATTAGTCCAAGTCAACATAGATTTATGAAAGGGAAATCATGCTTGACTAATCTTCTAGAATTTTTTGAAGATGTGACAAGTAAAATGGATGAAGGGGTGCCAGTGGATATAGTGTATCTAGACTTTCAGAAAGCCTTTGATAAGGTCCCGCACAGGAGACTGGTGACTAAAATTAGAGCACATGGTATTGGGGGTTGGGTGTTGGCATGGATAGACAATTGGTTGGCAGGAAGCAAAGAGTAGGAGTGAACGGGTCCTTTTCAGAATGGCAGGCAGTGGCGAGTGGATTGCCGCAAGTCTCGGTGTTTGGGCCGCAACTGTTTACAATATATATTAATGATTTGGAAGAGGGAATTAGGAGCAACACTAGCAAGTTTGCGGATGACACAAAGCTGGGTGGCAGTGTGAACTGTGAAGAGGATGTTAGGAGGTTGCAGGGTGACCTGGACAGGTTGAGTGAGTGGGCAGATGCTTGGCAGATGCAGTATAATATAGATAAATGTGAGGTTATCCACTTTGGCGGCAAAAATAAGGGGATAGATTATTATCCCAATGGGGTTAGGTTAGGCAAGGGGGAGGTGCAGCGGGACCAGGGCGTCCTTGTATACCAGTCACTAAAAGTTGGCTTGCAGGTACAGCAGGCAGGGAAGAAAGCTAATGGAATGTTGGCCTTCATAACAAGAGGATTTCAGTATAGGTGTAGAGAGGTTCTTCTGCAGTTGTATAGGGCTCTGGTGAGACCACATCTGGAGTATTGTGTCCAGTTTTGGTCTCCTAATTTGAGGAAAGACATCCGTGTGATTGAGGCAGTGCAGCGTAGGTTCATGCGATTGATCTCTGGGATGGCGGGACTGTCATATGAGGAAAGATTGAAAAGACTAGGCTTGTATTCACTGGAGTTTAGAAGGATGAGGGGGGATCTTATAGAAACATAAAATTATAAAAGGACTTTACAAGCTAGATGCAGGAAAAATGTTCCTAATGTTGCGCGAGTCTAGAACCAGGGGCCACAGTCTTAGAATAAGGGGGAAGCCATTTAAGACAGAGGTGAGAAAAAGCGTTTTCACCCAGAGAGTTGTGAATTTGTGTAATTCCCTGCCACAGAGGGCAGTGGAGGCCAAATCACTGGATGGATTTAAGAGAAAGTTAGATAGAGCTCTAGGGGCTAGTGGAATCAAGGAAAACCTATTTTCTATGTTTCTATGACTTCGGAAGCCGTGGTCTCCGGTCAGAAGTGGCTGATTCGGGAACTCCAAGCCGCAGAGTATGTTCCGTTCGGTCCCGACGTTGGAGTTCCGAATATCCTGGCGAGAGGGCCTGTACATCGGGCCATCCGTAGCGGCGACTGCGGAGGGTTCTAGGCCCCAACCATGGGTGAGCAAAAGGAGGAAGAGTGACTGAACTTTATTCCCTTCCATCACAGTGAGAAATATTGATTCCACTGTGATGGATGTTTATGTTAAATTCAACTGTGTATTGAATTCTTTTTTTTTCATATGGCTGTATGGTAACTCAAATTCCATTGTACCAATTGGTGCATGTGACAATAAATGTGAACTTGAACTTGAACATTGTAGATGAGATATGCATGTTCCTTTAATATAGTTACCTCATCACTACTAACCACTCCCCATATCACAAGTATAATTACAACCTCCCCTCCCATATATCACTCCCTAGTTCCCGTGACAGACCACGTACAGCTAGTGCTCTATGTAATGCTGCAGTATGAATTAAAGATGTAAAGTTACGACGTGTCGATAACACTTCTTTACATGGTGTCAGCCCTCTTACCCTTGTGCCTCCTGTTTATCGGTTATTTATTTAATTTTGTCCCAGTTTTCTGTTCCCCCCGCCCTCTTTTCTCCTCGTTATGGCCACTTCTTGCCGAAAGCCCGATTTGCTCATTTTCGATTCTGACATTGCCCATCGATGGGATGTTTTCAGACGTGACTTTGACCACTATGTCACAATTGCTCATCCTGCTGCCACCCCAGAGCTCAAAGCCTCTCTGCTTCTCAACTTGGCTGGTCCCGATGCCCTGGCTCGGTCAGACTTCTTCGTCTGCGCTGCGGGTGAATCTGCTCGGGACCCGGTATGTTTGTTGACTAAGGTTACCGCGATTTGCGACATTCCATCAAACCGCATTTTAGAACGTTTTAATCTGTTCGGGCGGCATCAGCACCCTGGTGAATCTGCCGAGAAATATGTCGCTGCACTGCGACACCTGGCCAGGCGGTGCCGCCTCGACACGCTGACCCCCGAGGAGCTGACCAGGGACCTTCTGGTTTATGGTCTCCGCGACGAAAAGCTAAGGGCTGATCTTCTGCGCCAGCCCGATCTGACTTTTAACGAGGCCATGCATGCCTGTCGTTTAGCCGAAGCTGTCACCTCGGCGGTGTCACCGGCTGATCATGACATTAACTTTGCCAGCGCTACTAGCCGTCGGCTGAACAAGACCCCGCCACGACCCCCGGGGTCCGGCACTGCTCCCTGGGGACGCACCCACCAAAGGTGCCCCAATTGTAACTTTGCCACTCATCAATACAATGTATGCCCTCCTCTGGGTAAAACGTGCAATTACTGCAAGAAACTGAACCACTTTGCAGCTGCCTGTCGCTCCCGTGGGAAGCCTGTTGCTGCTCAGAGGTGTATATTAAACAACTTGGTGCAAGCTGATAGCGAGCTCGTTTCCCAGTGCCATTTCGACGATCTCCCTGTGTCTGAATCTGGCTCCTCTCAGGGGAAGACCAGCCTATTTTCTCTGTTAGATGCACCTGCTGTGATAACAGACCCTTCAGTTCATGTAACTGTGAACACCTCGACCTTTACCGCTAAGATTGACACCGGAGCTGTTGCAAATGTTATGTCAACAAGCCTCTTCAAAAAGATAAGGACTAATGAGCAGGTTACTTCTGACCGCTCCACTTTGCATCCCTACGGGGGAGGGTTGCTTGTTCCTGTGGGGAAGTCAACTCTGCGCTGCAAGATACTGGAAACCTCTCGGCCCCTCACTTTCTATCTCCTCGATTGCAAATGCATTACCTTGTTGGGCAACCGAGCATGCCAGGACTTGGGCCTGGTCTCCTTCCACCATGACATCCACACGGTGCAGGGCCTCATGGACCCGCTGACTGAATATCCTGACCGTTTTGATGAGGACCTGGGCAAGCTGCCCTGCAACTACAAGATTGTAGTCGACCGCAAGTTCGAGCCAGTGGTCCGTGCGCCACACCGTGTCTCCTTCGCCATGAAGGACAAAGTAGAATCGACGCTGCACAGCATGGAAAAGATGGGCATCCTAAAGGCGGTCAGCGAACCCACCAGGTGGGTCTCCACCATGGTTGTTGCCGCGAAAAAGGACAAAAGCGAAATACGCATTTGCATCAACCCCAAAGACCTCAACCTGGCCATTAAACGCCCGCACTACCCTATGAAAACAGTAGAGGACGTCGCTGCACAGGTTGGTCCGGCCACAATCTTTTCAGTCCTTGATGCTAAGAGCTCCTTCTGGCAGATACCGCTTGACGAGCAGTCCTCCATTCTAACAACTTTCAGCACCCCCTTCGGCCGATTTAGGTTCCTCCGAATGCCATTCGGAATCAACTCTGCAAGCGAGGTGTTCCAACGGACAATGGAGCAGCTGTTTGCCGGTCTACCGTGCGCCATCATCGTTGACGACATTCTGGTCTACGGTAAGGATGTCGCCGAACACGACCTCCACCTCCACCGAGTCCTAGACCGGGCCCGCAAAATTAACTTGAAACTGAAACCCAAGAAGTGCCGATTCCGCGTCCCAGAGGTCACATATGTTGGACATGTATTCACAGCCTAGGGGCTGAAACCCGATCCGCAGAAAATGGCTGCTATCTCTGGGATGTCTTCACCTACTGACGTATCCAGCCTGCAACGCTTCCTAGGCATGGTAAACTACCTGGGGAAGTTCATCCCCGACCTCAGCGAGCTCAGCGCACCACTGAGGGAGTTGATAAAGAAGGACACGGCCTGGGCTCGGTTCCCCCAACACCAGAAAGCATTCGACATCCTCAAATCTAAGCTGATCAGTACCCCCACACTTAAATTTTTTGACCTGCAGCATCCCATTATCCTCACCTGTGACGCCTCTCAGTTCGGGCTCGGTGCTGCTTGCCTACAGCTCCATGACGGCCTGCAGCTGCCTGTCTCCTTCGCGTCCCGCACCATGACCACTGCCGAACGGCACTATGCACAGATCAAAAAGGAGTTACTGGCCATGGTGTTTGCCTGCTCCAAATTCAAGGACTACATTCTAGGCAACACTTTCACCATCGAAACTGATCACCAGCCTCTTGTCACCATTCTCAACAAACCGATCCATGTTGCCTCATCCCGACTGCAGCGCATGATGCTGCAGCTCCAGTGCTTCACTTTCGAGGTTGTTTATCGTAAGGGCAAGGACATGTTCATGGCCGACACGTTGTCCCGCACCCCGCTAACATCCACCGATCGCCACCCCTATGAAATGTCTGACCTGTTGGTGCTCAATGTGAATATCGTCCCTTCACAGCAGATGAAGTCCCTGGTTGAGCTCACTGCCGATGATCCTGCCCTGCAACAGCTTTCTGCCATCATCCAGCAGGGCTGGCCCGACCGTCGTTCTGCTTTGCCGGCTGGCGCCGTGCCCTACTTCCTGGTCCGCGACAAGCTCGTACTACATGACGGCGTGGTGGTGAAAGGTCACAAGGTCGTTGTGCCTGCTGCGCTGCACGACCACTATTTTCAGGCCGCTCACCGCGGTCATCCTGGGGCCGAAGCCACCTTGTCTCACGCCCAGAGCCAGTTCTACTGTCCTGGTATGGCTCAATACATCCGGGAGAGGGTCTCCTCGTGTTCCACCTGCAACAGTCTCGCCCCCCACCAGCAGCGACAGCCGCTCCTGCATCAGCCGGCCCCCGAGCTGCCCTGGATGGCGGTTGCCGTTGCCATTTTCGAGTGACGGGGCAAACACTTCCTGGTCCTCGTCAACTCCTACTCTAGCTGGTTCGAGGTTGACCAGCTGCACTCCCTCACCTCGTCGGCCGTTGTTGATAAGTTGGGCCACCATTTTTGCACTTTTGGCACCACGGCCAGCCTGCAGCCAATGGCAGCCAATTCACGAGCTCCGAGTTTAGAGCTTTCGCAACCAGATGGAATTTCCGCCATTTCACCAGTAGCCCTGAGTACCCGCAAAGCAACGGTCTGGCCGAGTGCGCCGTCCGCAGTGCAAAGAACTTGCTGGAACAATGTCGCTTGTCTAACTCCAACTTCTATCTGGCCCTCTTTAACCTTCGCAACATCTCCCGCGACACTGCCATGGGCTCCCCTGCTCAGCAGCTCATGTCTCGCGCTATGAGACCCCCGATCCCGGTGGCCCAAAGCTCCCTCATCCCCTCTGTCCTCAAGCCCGCTGCTGTTCGGGAACTATAATTATTCAAAATGCAAGATGCTAAGCAAAAGAACCTAGGAGGAATCTTATTCTGTAGTTGGAATATAAGAGGTATTAACGAACCTATTAAAAGGGGTAAGATACTAGCTCAGCTGAAACTGTACAACTCAGACATTATCTTCTTACAAGAAACTCATTTAAAATTTCAGGATCAAGCTAGGTTGAGGGCGAAATGGATAGGTCAAACATACCATTCTTCATTTACTTCGAAATCTAGAGGTACGTCAATCATTATAAGAAAAGGTATACCATTTAAAGCAAAGAATATCATAACAGACATCGAAGGGAGATACTTAATAGTTAATGGAGAAATTCATGATACTCCAATTACTTTGGTAAATATATATGCGCCTAACTTTGACAACCCTCATTTTTTAAATAAAATTTTGAACATAATTGCAGAGTCTAAAGGCTCTGTCTTACCTGTTTGCGGTCATCGGCGGTGAAGCGCGGCGTCGCCGGTAGCGGGGACCGCGCGGCAACGGTGAGAGCGGCGAGCCTATCCACCGGAGCGCCGCACGGATGCTGCGCGGGGGCCGAGTAATTCAAACACGGCGGGTCCCACGTGTTTGCGGTAAGTAAAAAAAAGGGCGGGCCGACTGCGATGATGTCGGCCCGCCGCACGTGACTCACAAGCGGCGGCTGTGGCGGCGGCCATCCTGATCGCGGTGCTGTAGCGGTGGCTGTGCCTGCGGCCGTGCAGCACACGTGCCTCACTGGCGGAGGCACGTGCGTCACTGGCGGAGGCTGTGGCAGTGGAGGTTTGATGCACGGCGCTCGAGCCACACTGGCGGCGGCCCGTGCGGGCGGCCGTGCCGCAGTCGTGCATCACTGGTGGAGGTTGTGCGGTGAGTATATAGTTTTCGACATTTTATTTTAGCACCGTGCGGTGTTGGGAACACCGCCGCACGGCCCCGGAATTGTACGTTCTCACGAATGCGCGGTCTATGGCGGCAGATTCTTCCCGTTTCGCCGCCAATGACCGCAGACTCGTGAGACAGGCCTTTAACTATCAAAATGTTATAATAGGAGGAGACTTTAACTGTGTTTTAGATCCGTATTTAGATCAATCAAGCCAAAAACAGAGAGGGAATATGAAATCTAAAACCGGTGAACTTCTCAATACTTACATAAACAATACTAATATAGCAGATGTTTGGAGAATTGTTAATCCAACTGGCAGGGAATACTCGTTTTATTCAACGGTACACAAAACATACTCACGTATAGATTACTTCCTGGTGGATACTAAATTAATTCCTCATACTTTTAACCCAACATACCATACAAATTCGATTTCAGACCATTCACCACTAGCTTTCTTTTTAAAACTGGAAGGAATGTCTAAGAATAAACCGTTTTGGAGATTTAATTCTCAAATCCTAAAAGATCCACAAGCGAGTATATATTTAAAAGAACAAATGGATGCCTTTTTTCAAATAAATGACACTCCAGATATATCACCTACTGTATTATGGGAATCTTTTAAAGCATACATCAAGGGTATTATAATTTCATATCAAGCTTTTCAAAATAAAAAGAATAAGAATGAACAAAGACAGTTAGAAGAACTTATTAGACAAATGGATATAGATAATGCTAAAGATCCATCAATAGATAAACATAATAAAATAATAATTTTGAAATATAAATTAAATAAACTATTATCAGCCAAACTTATAAGACTTTTTCAAATTACAAATCAAGAGCACTTTGAATTTGGGGATAAACCGCATAAACTTTTGGCTCGCCAGCTAAAAAAACGAGAAAAAGAACATACTATACCAAAGATTAAATCAGATAAAGGGGAATTATTAACCATACCGAAGGATATTAATAAAAGATTTGTGCAATTTTATGAGAATTTGTATACATCTAAAACGACAACTGACTCATATAAAATCACAGAGTTTTTGGATAATTGTAATCTTCCAAAGTTAGAGTTGAAGGAACAAGAGGAATTGGGTGCACAAATCTCAATTAAGGAATTAGAAGATACAATAAACTCACTAAAGAATGGAAAAACACCAGGTCCTGATGGATTTACTAATGAATTTTATAAAAGCTTCTATGACAAAATTATACCAAGATTACAAAAAATGTACCAATATGCTTTTAAAAAACAAATACTACCTGATACATTAGCGGCATCAACGATTACACTAATACTTAAGAAAGACAAAGATATAGAAGAACTGGGTTCATATAGAGCTATAGCATTGTTAAACACAGATCAAAAAATATTAGCAAAAACATTAGATAGAAGATTCAGTAAATATATTAGTAAACTAATAAAGCCAGATCAGATGGGGTTTATCCCTAAGAGATACTCATCTAACAATATGAGATGTTTACTCAACATAATGCACTCACACAAATCTGAAGAACAACAATTATCAATTATTTCGCTGGATGCTGAAAAAGCATTTGACCAAGTAGAATGGAAGTATATGGATAAAGTATTACAAAAATTCCAACTGGGAGAGAATTTTATTCTTTTTTTTTTTTTTGAAAATATTTTTTATTGGAGATAAGTACGCAACCTATTAACATCATTACAGTCTTACATTTTCAAATTGATAATATTATCAATTATTATTACATTGTCTCCAATACCTTTTGCCTTTTTTTAAACTAGATAGAACTAAAAAGATAGATGAAGTAAAGAAAGAAAAGAGAGAGAAGAAAAAGAGAAAAAAAAAAAATAATAATAATAATAAATAAAACATTAAAAAAAAACAAAAGAGAAAGATAGTTAAAGAAGAATGGAAAAATTTATTAAAAGAAAAAACTTCATTCGAGATATATTCGTACATTTCAGAGTATAGCATTTCATCCATTCTTTAGCCCGAGTATTAGTCAGGTTCCTGTGCTGAACCATTCTGACCCTTTAAATAATCAATAAAGGGAGACCATGCTCCAACGAATAATTCCTGTTTGTCCAACAGGGAAAATCTGATTCTTCCCACGTTTAAGGTCTCCGTCATTTCTATAATCCACATTTTGATTGTGGGGGACGTAGGGCCTTTCCAAAATTTTAGAATTAATTTTTTTCCTGTTATTATACTATAATCAATAACGTTTCTTTGTGTTGTTGTAAATGTTTGATTTAATTCTAATGTTCTGAGTATTATTAATTTTGGATCCGGGTCCAATTGTATGCTGGTCACTTTAGATATTATACTAAAAATATTTACCCAGAATTTTTTAATTTTTATACAGTTTGCAAACATATGAGATAAGGTAGCTTCTAAATGTTGATATTTATCACATATAGGTGAGATATGTTGAAAGATTTTATGTAATTTTGTTTTTGAATAATGTAACCTATGTATTACTTTAAATTGTATTAAAGAATGTCTGGCATTTAATGAACATTGATGTATGTGTTGTAAACTTTCTTCCCAAGTATCTTTCGTTATTATTTGATTTAATTATTTTTCCCATGTTTGTCTGTGTAAGTCCGTCGATGGAATGTCACTGTCTAATAAGATATTATATATATAAGATATTAATTTTTCTGTATTAGGATGTTTATTCCAACATTCGTCAAGAATTTCTGAATTTCTAATTCGAAAATTTTGAGTATTCGATTTTACATAATCTCTAAGTTGAAGATATCTGAAATAATCATTTCCTCGGAGTCCATAAGTCTGTTGCAACTCCTGAAATGTCAGAAAAGTGCCTTCCTTGTAAAGTTGTCCCATATTTTTAATTCCATAATTCTTCCATTGTGTAAAACCCCTGTCCAACCATGAGGGCTTAAACAAAGGGTTATTCACAATTGGGAGAAAAAGTGATAAATTATCTAATTTTAATGTCTTTTTTAATTGTTTCCAAATTCGTATGGCACTAAATATTATAGGGTTTTCCCTATAAATTTTTTTGTTTAATTTAGATGTAGCAAATAATATCGAACCGATATCAAAAGGCAAACAATCTTCCTTTTCCATTTTTAACCAATCTGGTTGTTGATCTATTTCTTCCAACCAGAAATTCATATTTTTAATATTAACTGCCCAAAAATAAAACAGGAAGTTGGGTAAAACCAAGCCTCCATTTATTTTTGATTTACACAAATGTCTATTGTTTATCCTATGATTCTTATAATCCCAGATAAAATCATTAACAATGGAGTCCAATTTTAAAAAAAAGTTTTTTGACAAATATATCGGAATTGTCTGAAAAAGGTATAATATTTGCGGTAAAAAAATCATTTTTATGGCATTAATTTTGCCAACCATTGAGATAGGAAGTGTTTTCCAGTATTGAATATTCTTATGTAGTTTGTTCAGTAATGGGGGAAAATTTGCTTTAAATAATGATGTATATATCTTAGTTACATAAATACCTAGGTATTTAAATTTTTCATTTACTATTTTAAATGGAAATTGTTGTATTATCTGTTTGTTATGTTCCCTTATTGGCATAATTTCACTTTTATTCCAATTTATTCTGTATCCTGAAAGTGAACCAAATTGGGTTATTAGCTCTAATAAGTTTGGAATACTAATTTCTGGTTTTGTAATGTAAATTAGTACATCATCTGCATATAGAGAAATTTTATTCACTGTGTCCTTTGTGATATACCCATGTATTTCCGGATGACCCCTAACTCTTTCTGCGAGTGGCTCAATAGCAAGCGCAAATAATAATGAGATAACGGGCATCCTTGTCTACAACCTCTAGATAGGCTGAATTTAGATGACAACCTTTGGTTTGTTAATATTCTAGCCGTAGGATTTGTATATAACAGTTTTATCCATGTGCAGAATTTCTCCCCTAGCTGCATATTTTCAATCACCGAAAATAAATAAGACCATTCAACCTGATCAAATGCTTTTTCAGCGTCAAGTGAGATTATTGCTAGATCTTCATTAATAATTCTCTTAGAATAAATAATATTAAATAATCTTCTTAGATTATAATATGAGTACCGTTTCTGAATAAAGCCTGTTTGGTCAGGGTGTATTAATTTATTCATCACTGTACTTAATCTATGCGCTAATATTTTAGTTAGTATTTTCTGATCTGTATTTAAAAGTGCAATTGTTCTATATGATCCCGGATCTTCCGGATCTTTATCAGCTTTAGGAATAAGTGTTATTATAGATTCATTTAAAGTATCTGGAAGTTTCTGTTGAGTATAGATATGCTCATACAGCCTTTGTAAACGTGGGCAGAGCAAGTCATAATTTTTTTTATAAAATTCAGAGCCTAAACCATCTGGTCCTACTGCTTTACCATTTTTTAAAGAGCCAATAGACTCCTCAATATCCTTTATCGTAATCTCCCTTTCTAATAATTCTCTATCGTTTGAATCTAAACCTTTTAAATTACATTTTAGTAAAAAATCTGCTATTCCTTCTGATTGTGCTACAGTTTTAGTTGAATAAAGGTTATGATAGTATTGGAGAAATCTTTCATTTATGTCCTTGGGCATTTTTAATAATTCTCCTGTCTCTGTTCTAATTTTATGAATTATTTTTTCCCCTTCCATTTTTCGTAACTGACGTGCTAATAGTTTTTGTGGTTTGTCTCCAAATTCAAAATGTAATTGTTTGGTTTTTTGATAAAGTTTTATTACTTGTTCTGAATACATTTTATTTAATTTATATTTCAATACAGCAATTTTATTATGTTTTAAAATAGATGGCATTCTTGCATTTTCTATATCTAGTTGCTTGATTTCACTTTCCAATGTTTGTTGTTTAATCCTGTTCTCTTTATTATAAAATACTTGAGCAGAAATTAATGCACCTCGAACAAACGCTTTAAACGTTTCCCACATAAGAGAAGTAGGTGTGTCAAGGTTGTCATTTACCTCAAAAAATATTTGAATCTGTTTAATAATATATTCCTGGCATGATCTTTCGTTCAAAATTTGTGGGTTAAATCTCCAATATGTTTGTTTCTCGGACATTCCATTTAATTTAATCATGAATGTTACAGGTGCGTGATCTGAGATTATAATATTATGGTATTTTGAGTTATAAGTAAATGGGATAAACGTGGAGTCAACTAAAAAATAATCTATTCTTGAGTATGTTTTGTGTACTGGTGAGTAAAATGAATATTCCCGTCCAGTTGGATTTTCTATTCTCCAGACATCCTTAATATTAGTGGTATTAATAAATGAATTTAGAAATACACTTGATTGAGATTTTACTTTTTTTTGCCTTGATGATCTATCTAAGTATGAATCTAATGTACAATTGAAGTCTCCTCCAATTATTAATTTATATTGTGTAAATTCAGGAATTTTATTAAATGTTTTATTAAAAAACATAGGGTTATCAAAATTAGGCCCATATACATTAAGAAGAATCACTTTTTCTCCATTTAACTCTCCAACTAATATAATATATCTACCATCAATATCCGCTATTGTTGATGAATTCATAAAAGGTATTCCTTTACAAATTAATATTGCAACTCCTCTGGACTTATGGGAAAAAGAGGAATGATATGATTCAGCGATCCACTTAGCTTTAAGTCTATGTTGGGATTCCTTTTTAAGGTGTGTTTCTTGAAGGAATATTATATCTGTTTTGATTAAATTTAGATGTGCCAAAACTTTACCTCTCTTAATTGGTTCATTGATTCCCTTGACATTCCAACTACAAAATGTTATTCCCTGACCCCCTCTTGTCATATTAACATCTTGCATATTGTTTCTAAGGTGGTCTATAACCGAGCAGAAGGTGCAACACATAAAACCTGACCCTGCTCCCGAACCTCAAATAGATGAATTTAAAATCATATACATCGCTCTTCCGAACACATCTTGTATTAGTCTTGTTTTTCCATTCAAACATTGAGTTATAAAAATATTTAAAGTGAAAAAAGTGATAGAATTGGTTAGTATAGGGTGAAAGAAAAAAAACTACATCTACAATTAGTGTAGTTAGTGATAGCCACACTAACGTGGCTAGAATTCTAAAGACTTCCGTAGCCTTTGTAAAAAAAAATTCCCTGCTCCGTGCCCGAAAAAAAAAGAAGATTATTTCTAACAATCAAATAACTTCTTTGGGAGTAACAAACATATATACATACCCATACATACACACACACATACATACATATATACATATATATATATATATATATATACCCATATGCATACATACATAAGCACGTATCCCTGCAGAAAAGTCCGAGAACTGCATAAATTCACAACGTTATTATTCTCTACATATCATATTAATATCTTCGCTAAATCTATAAATTTAATTTTAAATTGAAAAATAAAGAGAAAAACCGTCAAACCTTATTATGACGTAGGCTGAATTACCTCTTGCATATCTTCCTATATAATATAAGTATGTAACTCATTTCTACGTTAACCAAAGACTGTTAGTTATTAATCATTGTTATCAATCATACCCAGTATTAAATTTTTATGAGTAATATAAATGTTAATAATTTTAGTAGTAATATAGATATTTAATAAGTATTAGTTGTTACATATATAGTTAGATATGAATATACAGATAATAATAGTGATTAATAAAAATTAAAAAAAATAAAAAACCACGGTTTTCTCCAATGTCCACTGTCCATTTCGGTTTTCGAATGTCCTTAAAGCTCTTAAAAGAACTTTAAAGGTCCTTTTAGATCTGGCGGTCCCGTTAATCCTTGACTCCTGAGGAGTAATGTAAATTCTTCAGTCTGTGGTCACGTTCCCGATTTCTTTGGCATATTCCAGTGCTTTTTCGTGGTCTGTAAAAAATTGCTCCTTGTTCTTGTAGGTGACTCTTAGTCTTGCGGGGTAAAGCAGGCCGTATCTCAAATCAGGTACATTCTTCAGTATTCTTTTTGTCTCAGTGAACAGCGCCCTTTTCTTGAAGACCTTTGCCGGATAATCTCGGTAAATACTGAACCTCACTCCTTCAAAATAGAGCTGTCCGCTTCGGACGATTTTCTTCATTATATCGTCAAATTCATGATCCAGTTGCACTTTTACGATAATTTGTCTTGGATGGGCATCATCTTGTGTATGACGCCGCTGCGCTCTATGAGCTCGACCGAGTGAAGGTTTTTGATCCAATTTTAAGGCTTTTTGTAGTAGGTCTGCCACAAAATCCCGAGGGCCCATTTCCCTCTCACTTCCTTCTTTCACCCCTACAATTCTTAGATTCTTACGTCTTTGACGCCCCTCCAAATCGGTACATTTATCACTTAATTTGATCACCATACCGGAGAGGCGTTGGTTTTCAATAAGGAGTCGACTTACAGTTTCCTCACTTGTTGCCGCCCATTTCTCAAGTTCGGTTATCGCTGTTCTATGTTGATCGAGTGCTTGATGAATGGGGGCCACCTCCATTTTAACGTTCGCTTCCACCGAAACGAGCCTGGCTTCCAGCACTTCCATCTGTTCCTTGACCTCTTCCTCCCTCGACCTCTTCCAGACTTCCAGAATTTCTTGAATGGTAGAAAGCATTTCTGCTTTAAAATCTACCTTAAAAGAGTTAAGTTCCTCTTTAAAATTCTCTCCAAAGGTTTTCAACTCAGCAGCGAGAAAAGTTTTAAGATCATCCATTTCAGACTTTTTCTGCTTTGATTTCTTCGGAGGGTCTTCCTGGGCCGTCATTGTAACTGAGGCCGAGGCCTCAGTTAGGCCTTCCTCTTCCATCGGTGGTTTCCCTTTAACGTTTTTTTTGTGTGTCCCACGGGGGGGGGGGGGTACGTTGTAACGACATACCGTCAAAGTCGCGCGCCTGATGATGTCACGCGGCAGGCAACCGTTCAGATCGCGATCGCTGCAGGTAAGACCCGATTTTCTCCCGTTTTCAGTTTCTTCGGCACGGAGCTAGTCGGCACTGGACTCAAGCCTCCATAGCGCCACCGGAAGTCAGAGAATTTTATTCTATGGATTAAATTATTATATAATAAACCTACAGCTAGAATATTAACTAATAACATATTATCCTCGAAATTCCAACTATCAAGGGGAAATAGACAAGGATGCTCATTATCACCACAGTTGTTTGCTCTTATTATTGAACCGTTAGCAGAAAAAATTAGAATACACCCTGATATCCATGGGTATAATACTAAATATTCAAATAATAAAATATCTTTATACGCGGATGATATATTACTGTACATTACAAAACCTCAAATCACTATACCAAATATATTAAATTTAATTGAAGACTTTGGATCTTTTTCTGGATACAGAATAAATTGGAATAAAAGTGAAATTATGTCAATAAAACTGAAAGATTCAACACATCTTTTAAAATTCCCTTTTAAAATAGCTACAGGAAAATTCAAATACTTGGGACTCGAAATTACTAGAACATATCAAGGTATGTTTAAAGCAAATTTTGATCCCCTACTTAATAAATTAAACACAAATTAAATTTTGGAAAACGCTCCCGATGTCTTTAATAGGCCGAATAAATGCAATAAAAATGATCTTTCTACCACAAATTTTATACCTATTTCAATCGATTCCTATATACTTACCAAAGAAGTTTTTTTTTAAACTGGACTCAGATATCACTAATTTTATATGGGACTATAAATCACATAGAATACAAAAAACTCACTTGAATAAACCTAAAGTATTAGGGGGTTTAGCACTACCTAATTTCATGTATTATTATTGGTCAGTAAATATTAAAAATATGATTCAACTGATGGATAACTCTGCCCAGCAAGTGGACTGGATTGTAATGCAGAGAGAGGATTGCTCCTCTGGAAACATTGGAGCGATCCTCCTCTCACCAATGAAACTGAATAACATAAATTATAATAAGAACCCAATTATACATAGCACAATCCGAATTTGGAAACAAATAAAACAAAATTTAAAATTAAGAAACGTATCACTTTTATCTCCCATAGTTAATAACCCTTCGTTTAATCCCTCTATTATAGATAAATCTTTCACACACTGGGATAGACTAGGAATTAAAATGTTCGATGACTTGTATGAAACTGGAAAATTACTTTCATTTCAACAATTACAAATAAAATATAAACTCGGAAATAATCAATATTTTAAATATTTTCAAATATGCGACTATTTGAAAAAATATACAAAAGATCATTATAATAGCCCAGCAGATGTATTGGATGATGCAATGCAGATAAAAGCTGAATCAGCAAACTTAATATCATATTTGTATAATATTATCTTAAATGTAGAAATACCATCTACGGAGGGTATCAGAAGAGACTGGGAACAAGAATTAGCTATTAAAATTTCAAAGGAAAGGTGGAATGAACACTTATTAAACATGCATAAATGTTCGATTAATGTAAGACACATTTTAATACAATTTAAAATTTTACATAGATTATATTATTCCAAAACTAAAATCTATAAAATTTTCCCCAATGTATCATCCATTTGTGATAAATGTCAATCCCAAGAAGCTACTATAACGCACTCATTTGTTTTCTGTACAAAAATTCAAAAATTTTGGATTGAAATTTTTGAAATCTTTACAAAATTATTTAAAATAAAACTGATACCCAAAGCAGAATGGATTATCTTCGGAATAACGGAAGATGGTCCTGAACTAAATGTGTTCCAAAAGAAACTAATAGACTATGGGTTAATAACTGGAAAAAAGCTAATCCTAAAATTTTGGAAAAAGGCTCCAATACCAACTATACCAAATATGTTCAAAACATTACACCTAGAAGAGATAAGACTCCTCCTGGCAGGTAAACCAGATCACTTCCACCTGACGTGGTCTGCATTTATAGAATTATTACAAATATAGGGTGCAAAAGTACCTTAAAAAAAACTGAGGTCAGGTAAGGGGGGATGAAAGTTGGAGAGTTGGTATGTCCCATTTGCGTGATGCTTACAAAAACTATTTGTTTTTCTCTTTTCCCTCTTTCTCTTTCTTCTTCTTTTCTAGGGTCTATTTCTTAACTCTTTTTCTTTTGTTTTTAATTTTGTTCTTATAGGGTCTTCGTTCTTTCTTGTTGTCACGTTTTCTACACTTTCACCTTTTCCTTCACTTTCTTCTTTCTCTCAATCTCATCCTTTCCCTTTACTAGTGTAAAAAACAAACGGAGTACATTAATTGTATGAAGATATATGTGACGAGTACTAATGTATGTGGTTGTAATGTAATGTACTAATAAATTTAAATTTTTTTTTAAAAGAAATAAAATTTAAAAAAAAGAAAAAAGAAAAGGAGTTACTGGCCGTGGTGTTTGCCTGCTCCAAATTCAAGGACTACATTCTAGGCAACACTTTCACCATCGAAACTGATCACCAGCCTCTTGTCACCATTCTCAACAAATCGATCCATGTTGCCTCATCCCGACTGCAGCGCATGAGCTGCAGCTCCAGTGCTTCACTTTCGAGGTTGTTTATCGTAAGGGCAAGGACATGTTCGTGGCCGACACGTTGTCCCACGCCCCGCTAACATCCACCGATCGCCACCCCTATGAAATGTCTGACCTGTTGGTGCTCAATGTGAATATCGTCCCTTCACAGCAGATGAAGTCCCTGGTTGAGCTCACTGCCGATGATCCTGCCCTGCAACAGCTTTCTGCCATCATCCAGCAGGGCTGGCCCAACCGTCGTTCCGCTTTGCCGGCTGGCGCCATGCCCTACTTCCTGGTCCGCGACGAGCTCGTACTACATGACGGCGTGGTGGTGAAAGGTCACAAGGTCATTGTGCCTGCTGCGCTGCACGACCACTATTTTCAGGCCGCTCACCACGGTCATCCTGGGGCCGACGCCACCTTGTCTCATGCCCAGAGCCAGTTCTACTGGCCTGGTATGGCTCAATACATCCGGGAGAGGGTCTCCTCGTGTTCCACCTGCAACAGTCTCGCCCCCCACGAGCAGCGACAGCCGCTCCTGCATCAGCCGGCCCCCGAGCTGCCCTGGATGGTGGTTGCCATTGCCATTTTCGAGTGACGGGGCAAACACTTCCTGGTCCTCGTCGACTCCTACTCTAGCTGGTTCGAGGTTGACCAGCTGCACTCCCTCACCTCGTCGGCCGTTGTTGATAAGTTGGGCCACCATTTTTGCACTTTTGGCACCCCGGCCCGCCTGCAGTCGGACAATGGCAGCCAATTCACGAGCTCGGAGTTTAGAGCTTTCGCATCCAGATGGAATTTCCGCCATTTCACCAGTAGCCCTGAGTACCCGCAAAGCAACGGTCTGGCCGAGCGCGCCGTGCGCAGTGCAAAGAACTTGCTGGAACAATGTCGCTTGTCTAACTCCGACTTCTATCTGGCCCTCCTTAACCTTCGCAACATCTCCCGCGACACTGCCATGGGCTCCCCTGCTCAGCAGCTCATGTCTCGCGCTACGAGACCCCCAATCCCGGTGGCCCAAAGCTCCCTCATCCCCTCTGTCCTCAAGCCCGCTGCTGTTCGGGAACGCATTGCCTTCAAGCACGATGTTCAGAAGCGTTCCCATGACAGATCCTGCCGGCCGCTGCCACGCCTTTTCCCTCGTAGTCAACTAGGTAAGAGCGCGGAGAGTCTGCAAAGCCGATGACAACAGCCAGTCGGTGGTGTCCGGAGGGGGACTGCATCCGGACGACCTGGCCCTTGAAGAGGCGCGGAAGGGGACGGCATGATTTGTCGTGGGAGTGCTTCTGGACGGCCTGTTTCTGGGCAATGCGCTCCTGGACAGCAGCAGGGCTGCGGACTGTGGGCTGTAGGGATCCCTGGGAGACAGGGATCGGAGGGCGTGTGGTGCGGGACATGAGCCGCTGAGCAGGCGAGCCCAGGGCATGGTCGCGACAAATATTTCGGAGATTCAGTAGTGCCAGATAAAAGTCCGAATGCGATAGTCTACACTGGTCCAACAGCTCCTTGGCACTGCGGACGGCGCGCTCAGCAAGGCCGTTGCTCTGCGGGTACTCAGGGCTGCTGGTGATGTGGCGAAAGTTCCAGGCGGCAGCGAAGGCGCGGAACTCCGCACTCGAGAACTGGCCGCCGTTGTCAGACTGCACAGTCACAGGAATGCCAAAGATCCCAAAGTAGCGTTTCAGCTTCCCGATGACAGCAGCAGAAGTGAGGGTGTGCAGCCTGTAAAGACTGTCCAAACACAGGGTGTCTTCACTCTAGTTTATTGCATACATTGCATTCGTATACACACATATTGCCCTAGCTGTTCGTTGTCCATTACCGGAGCTAGAGAGTGAGCTAGGGGTGGGAAGGTTACATTTATACTGAAGCTAATGGGGAGTGGTTAGTAGAAGTGAGGTCACCATGTTAAAGGAACATGCACGGCTCTACATCCTTCCCCTTGAAAAGGGAAACATAGCAATGATGACAGTGAGACCACGACTCATACGCTAGGCACAAACCCGCGCGTACATCGTCAGGAAAACACTTAAAACATTCAAGCAAACTCCCCGTAACGTTCAGGCGGCTTGACCAGACGCCCGAAGCGGGTATGCAGCCCGCCTCCCCCCCCCTTCGAAGGTAGAGTGGGCACCGGGGCAGGAGCGGCGACAGGTGAACCGAAAGGGGAGTGAGCAGGAGGGGGAGAACGAGGAGACCGGGGAGGAGACAAGGGCACCGCAACGGGCACGCGAGCGGGAGATGGCTGATGGGGGGGCCAGGAGGAGCAGCGGGAGAACGGGGCGCCAAGGGTTGCGAGGGCAGAGGAGCGGGAGGCAACGAGGCGGCAACCGGGGGAGCAAAAGGGGCTGCGGGAGGCGGAGCGGGCTCGTTGACCGGCAGCAAATGCTGGCGGGACCGGCGGTAGATTGTGCCCTCGTAGTCAACCAGGTAAGAGCGCGGAGAGTCGGCAAAGCCGACGACAACAGCCAAGCGGTGGTGTCCGGAGGGGGACTGCATCCGGACGACCTGGCCCTCGAAGAGGGGCTGAAGGGGACGGCATGACTTGTCGTGGGAGCGCTTCTGGACGACCTGTTTCTGGGTAATACGCTTCTGGACGGCAGCAGGGCTGCGGACTGCGGGCCGTAGCGACCGCTGGGAGACAGGGATTGGAGGGCGAGTGGTGCGGGACATGAGCCGTTGAGCCGGTGAGCCCATGGCAGGGTCGCGACTAATATTTCGGAGATTCAGTAGAGCGAGATAAAAATCCGAATGCGACAGTCTGCAATGTTCCAGCAGCTCCTTGGCACTGCGGACGGCGCGCTCAGCAAGGCCGTTGCTCTGCGGGTACTCCGGGCTGCTGGTGATGTGGCGAAAGTTGTAGGCGGCGGCGAATGCGCGGAACTCAGCACTCGTGAACTGGCCCCCGTTGTCAGACTGCACAGTCACAGGAATGCCAAAGGTTGCAAAGAGGGGTTGCAACGTCCCGATGACCGCAGCAGAAGTGAGGGAGTGCAGACGCTTGATCTCGAACCAGCTGGAGTAAGAGTCGACCAGGACCAGGAAATGTTTGCCACGCCACTCAAATATGTCCGTAGCGACCGCCATCCACGCCAGGGCGGGGGCAGGCTGTTGCAGGAGTGGCTGGCGTTGCTGGTGGGGAGAGAGGGTATTGCAGGTGGAGCAGGCAGAGACCCTCTCCCGGATGTCCTGTGCCATGCTGGGCCAATAAAATTGGCTCTGGGCCTGGGACAGGGTGGCATCGGCACCGGGATGGCCGTTGTGGGCAGTTTGGAAATAGTGGTCCCGCAGAGCGGCAGGCACCACAACCTTGTGGCCCTTCACCACCACGCCTCCCTGCAGCACAAGTTTGTCCCGGACTAGGAAGTAGGGCGCAGCTGGAGGCGTGGGTTCGAATCCCACTTCTGACACCATGTAAAGACTGTCCAAACACAGGGTGTCTTCACTCTAGTTTATTGCATACATTGCATTCGTATACACACATATTGCCCTAGCTGTTCGTTGTCCATTACCGGAGCTAGAGAGCGAGCTAGGGGTGGGAAGGTTACATTTATACTGAAGCTAATGGGGAGTGGTTAGTAGAAGTGAGGTCACCATGTTAAAGGAACATGCACGGCTCTACACAGCCGCTCCACCTCGAACCAGCTGGAATAGGAGTCTACAAGGACCACAAAATGTTTGCCACGCCACTCAAATATATCCGTAGCGACCGCCATCCACGCCAGGGCAGGGGCAGGCTGTTGCAGGAGTGGCTGGCGTTGCTGGTGGGGAGAGAGGGTATTGCAGGTTGAGCAGGCAGAGACCCTATCCCGGATGTCCTGTGCCATGCCGGGCCAATAAAATTGGCTCTGGGCCTGGGACAGGGTGGCATCGGCTCCGGGATTGCCGCTGTGGGCAGTTTGGAAATAGTGGTCCCGCAGTGCAGCAGGCACCACAACCTTGTGGCCCTTCACCACCACGCCGTCATGCAGCACAAGTTCATCCCGGACTAGGAAGTAGGGCGCAGCACCAGCCGGCAAGGATGAGCGACGGTCAGGCCAGCCACGACGGATGACGTCTACAAGCTGTTGCAGGGCAGGATCATTGGCAGTGTGGTGAATCAGGGACTGCATCTGCTGGGAAGGCACAAAGTTAACGTTTAGTACCATCAGGTCGGATGATTCGTACGGGTGGCGGGCAGTAGACGCCAGCGGTGCGCGGGACAGCGTGTCGGCCACAAACATGTCCTTGCCCTTTCGGTACACGATTCGAAACGTGAAGCGCTGGAGCTGCAGCATCATACGCTGCAAACGGGAAGAGGCCACGTGGATCGGTTTGTTCAAGATCGTGACCAGCGGCTGGTGGTCGGTCTCAATAGTGAAAGTGTTACCCAGAATGTAGTCCTTGAATTTCGAGCAGGCAAACACCACGGCAAGGAGCTCCTTCTCGATCTGAGCATAGCGTTGCTTGGTAGGGGTCATAGTGCGGGAGGCGTAGGAGACAGGTAGTTGCAGGCGGTCGTAGAGTTGCAGGCAGGCGGCACCGAGACCGAAATTTGAGGCATCGCAGGTAAGGACGATGGGGCGCTTTAAGTCGAAGAACTTTAGAGTGGGGGTGCGAACCAGCCGGGACTTTAGGTCATCGAAGGCTGCCTGATGCAGGGGTACCAAACCCAGGCAGTGTCTTTCTTGGTCAGTTCCCTCAGGGGCACACTCAGCTCGCTGAGGTCGGGAATGAATTTCCCCAGGTAGTTCACCATGCCCAAGAAGCGCTGCAGGCTGGGCACGTTGACCGGAGCTGGCATCCCAGAGACCGCAGCTGTCTTCTGTGGGTCTGGTTTCAGACCCTCAGCCGTAAAAACGTGGCCCACGTAGGTGACCTCCGGGACGCGGAAGCGGCACTTCTTGGGGTTCAGTTTGAGGTTGATCTCACGAGCCGGATCCAGGACTTGGCGGAGGTGGAGGTCGTGCTCAGCGATGTCACTCCCGTACACTAAGATGTCATCGACGATGATAGCACATGGCAGATGGGCAAATAGCTGCTCCATGGTGCGCTGGAAAACCTCGCTGGCAGAATTGATCCCGAAAGGCATGCGGAGGAAACGGAACCTGCCGAAAGGTGTACCGAACGTGGTCAGGAAGGATGAACGTTCATCCAGCGGAATCTGCCAGAAAGAGCTCTTGGCATCGAGGACAGAGAATACAGTGGCTGGGCCAACCTGTGCAGCGACATCCTCAACCGTTTGCAAGGGGTAGTGCGGGCGTTTGATGGCAAGGTTTAGGTCTTGGGGTTTATACAGATCCGAATCTCTCTTGTCCTTCTTAGAAGCAACGACCATGGTGGAGACCCACCGGGTGGGATCACTCACCTCCTTGATGATGCCCACGGCCACCATCTGGCGCAGTCGACTCCACCCTGTCCTTCATAGCAAAGGAGACGCGGTGAGCCGGGCGGACTACCGGATGGACCACCGGGTCCACCTCGATTTCGTAATTGCAGGGTAGTTTGCCCAATACATCGTCAAAACGATCAGGGTACTCGCGCATGGGATCCATGGGGGTCTGCACCAGGTGGATATCGCGGTGGAAGGAAACCAAACCGAGGTCCTGGCACGCACTGGCGCCCAACGGAGTAACATTCTCAGATTCCAGCAGGAGGAAAGAGAGGGGCTGAGAGGCCTTTAGAACTGTGCAGATAAGGGTTGCCTTACCGACTGGAATGAGCACACTCCCCCCATATGCGTGGAGACGGGAGTCGTTGGCAGTAACCTTCTCACCAGATCTTATCTGCTCAAAGAGGCTTAACGACATAACATTTGCAAACGCCCCCGTGTCGACCTTCGCAGGAAAGGTCTTTCCATTCACAGTAACTCGAACTGATGGATCAGCCATCAAAGCATGTGCACCCAAGACTGAAAAAATACGTGATTCATCATGGGAGGAACTGGTATCAGAATCAGGGAGTTCGTCTGAAAGGTATTGGGTGCCATGAACACTATCAGTCACAGTCAGGGACAGGCTGGCCCCACTAAACGGCACACTGCAGAGAAGTAGCTTCCTACAGAAATTACAAGTCTTTCCCAGCGCAGGGCAAACATTAAATTGATGACTGACGAAGTTGCAGTTGGGGCATCGACGTGGGTTGTTCCTCACGGGCGCGGGAGTGCTACGCTGGCGTGGCGGGCCATCGTTCTGCCGGCGTTCAGCAGTACCGACATAGTGAATGTCCTGAGCCTCAGGGGAGATACGGAGTCGACAGCAGCAGCCATGCGTGCAAAGCATGCATGCAAAGCCTCGTGTAGAGTGAGGTCTGGCTTCCTCAAAAGCTCTGCCCGTAGCTTCACGTCTTGTAGGCCGTGAACTAGGACATCCCTGACCATTTGGTCGGGGGTCAACGCGTCCAGGCGGCAACACCAAGCCAGGTGACGCAACGATGCAATGAAGGTGTCGATGTGCTCCCCGGGTTTCTGGCGCCTGCTGAAAAACTTAAACCGCTCTATAATGCAATCGGTGGGATGTCACACAGCACGGCAAATTTATTCGTTAGACATATCGGGTCCTGAGCATTCTCACCATCGGCGTACTCGAACGATTCAAAACGTTCCATGGCCTCCGGGCCAGCCAGGTTGAGGAGCAGATGTGCTGTAACCGCAGGGGTAGCATTAGGATGAGCGATGGCGACATAGTGCTGGAAGTCGCGCCTAAAGACAGTCCACCGGTGAACGATGTCGGAGTCAAACACCAGAACGTCAGGCTTACGACACGAGGTTTAGGGTTAGAGTTAGGGTTAGGGTTAGGGTAAGAGTTAGGGTTAGGGTTTGGGTTAGGGTTAGGGTTAGGGTTAGCGTTAGGGTCAGGGTTAGGGTCAGGGTTAGCGTCAGGGTTAGGGCTAGGGTCAGTGTTAGGGTCAGGGTTAGCGTTAGGGTTAGGGTTAGGCTTAGGGTTAGGGTTAGGGTTAGGTTTAGGGTTAGGGTTAGGGTTAGGGTTAGGGTTAGTGTTAGGGTTAAGGTTAGGGTTAAGGTTAGGGTCAGGGTTAGGGTTAGGGTTAGGGTCAGGGTTAGGGTTAGGGTCAGGGTTAGGGTTAAGGTTAGGTTTAGGGTTAGGGTTAAGTTCAAGGTCAGGATCAGGGTCAGGGTTATGGTTAGGGTTAGGGTTTTGCTCCCCCGCTGCAACCTCAACACCCTGGCGAGGCTCTGCCCGCTGCTCCCCGTGTGCCACGGTCGCTACCCTCTCAGCTATATCAGTCCAATCCTCCTCCAGCTAGTCCTCCCTTTCCTGCCTGCGCGCTGCCCATCGCTGCACCCGCATCCCCTCCTGCCCTTCTGCCCTTGTCTCCTCCGTCCTCTCCCGGCTCCCCCGTCCTAGTTCGGCCGTCCGCACCTGATCAACTTCTTCCTGCCGGGAGGGGAGGATGACGAGATGCGAACCCGGTCGGGACGTGTTGTCAAGCCGCCAGTCCGCTATGGTGATTTTGCTTAACCGTTTCTGGCGCATGAGACGTGGTCGCCCTGTCACTACTTGTTTGCCTTTCGTTTCCAAGGGGAAGGATGTAGATGAGATATGCATGTGCCTTTAATATAGTTACCTCATCACTACTAACCACTCCCCATATCACAAGTATAATTACAACCTCCCCTCCCATATATCGCTCTCTAGTTCCCATGACAGACCACGTACAGCTAGTGCTCTATGTAATGCTGCAGTATGAATTAAAGATGTAAAGTTACGACGTGTCATAGATACATAGATACATAGAAAATAGGTGCAGGAGTAGGCCATTCGGCCCTTCGAGCATGCACCGCCATTCAATATGATCATGGCTGATCATCCAACTCAGTATCCCGTACCTGCCTTCTCTCCATACCCCCTGATCCCTTTAGCCACAAGGGCCACATCTAACTCCCTCTTAAACATAGCCAATGAACTGGCCTCAACTACCCTCTGTGGCAGAGAGTTCCAGAGATTCACCACTCTCTGTGTGAAAAAGGTTTTCCTCATCTCGGTCTTAAAGGATTTCCCCCTTATCCTTAAGCTGTGACCCCTTGTCCTGGACTTCCCCAACATCGGGAACAATCTTCCTGCATGTAGCCTGCCCAACCCAATAAGGATTTTGTACGTTTCTATAAGATCCCCTCTCAATCTCCTAAATTCTAGCGAGTATAAGCCAAGTCTATCCAGTCTTTCTTCATATGAAAGTCCTGACATCCCAGAATCAGTCTGGTGAACCTTCTCTGCACTCCCTCTATGGCTATAATGTCCTTCCTCAGATTTGGAGACCAAAACTGTACGCAATACTCCAGGTGTGGTCTCACCAAGACCCTGTACAACTGCAGTAGAACCTCCCTGCTCCTATACTCAAATCCTCTTGCTATGAAGGCCAACATACCATTCGCTTTCTTCATTGCCTGCTGCACCTGCATGCCTACTTTCAATGACTGGTGTACCATGACACCCAGGTCTCGCTGCATCTCTCCATTTCCTAATCGGCCACCATTTAGATAATAGTCTGCCTTCCCGTTTTTGCCACCAAAGTGGATAACCTCACATTTATCCACATTATACTGCATCTGCCAAACATTTGCCCACTCACCCAGCCTATCCAAGTCACCTTGCAGTCTCTAGCATCCTCCTCACAGCTAACACTGCCCCCCAGCTTAGTGTTATCCGCATACTTGGAGATGTTGCTTTCAATTCCCTCGTCCAGATCATTAATATAAATTGTAAATAGCTGGGGTCCCAGCACTGAGCCTTGCGGTACCCCACTAGTCACTGCCTGCCATTGTGAAAAGGACCCGTTTACTCCTACTCTTTGCTTCCTGTTTGCCAGCCAGTTCTCTACCCACATCAATACTGAACCCCCAATACCGTGTGATTTAAGTTTGTATCCTAATCTCTTATGTGGCACCTTGTCAAAAGCCTTCTGAAAGTCCAGATACAACACATCCACTGGTTCTCCCCTATCCACTCTACTAGTTACATCCTCGAAAAATTCTATAAGATTCGTCAGACACGAATTACCTTTCGTAAATCCATGCTGACTTTGTCCAATGATTTCACCACTTTCCAAATGTGCTGCTATCCCATCTATAATAACTGACTCTAGCAGTTTCCCCACTACCGATGTTAGACTAACTGGTCTGTAATTCCCCGTTTTCTCTCTCCCTCCCTTCTTAAAAAGTGGGGTTTCGTTTGCTACCCTCAAATCCTCAGGAACTACTCCAGAATCTAAAGAGTTTTGAAAAATTATCACTAATGCATCCACTATTTCTGGAGCTACTTCCTTAAGTACTCTGGGATGCAGCCTATCTGGCCCTGGTGATTTATCGGCCTTTAATCCATTCAATTTACCCAACACCACTTCCCGACTAACCTGGATTTCACTCAGTTCCTCCATCTCCTTTGACCCGCGGCCCCCTGCTATTTCCGGCAGATTATTTATGTCTTCCTTAGTGAAGACGGAACCAAATTAGTTATTCAATTGGTCCGCCATATCCTTGTTCCCCATGATCAATTCACCTGTTTCTGACTGCAAGGGACCTACATTTGTTTTAACTAATCTCTTTCTCTTCACATATCTGTAAAAACTTTTGCAGTCAGTTTTTATGTTCTCTGCCAGTTTCCTTTCATAATCTATTTTCCCTTTCCTAATTAAGCCCTTTGTCCTCCTCTGCTGGTCTCTGAATTTCTCCCAGTCCTCTGGTATGCTGCTTTTTCTGGCTAATTTGTACGCATCATCTTTTGCTTTGATACTATCCCTGATTTCCCTTGTTATCCACGGATGCACTACCTTCCCTGATTTATTCTTTTGCCAAACTGGGATGAACATTTTTTGTAGCTCATCCATGCAGTCTTTAAATGCCTTCCATTGCATATCCACCGTCAACCCTTTTAGAACTAATTGCCAGTCAATCTTGGCCAATTCACGTCTCATACCCTCAAAGTTACCTTTCTTTAAGTTCAGAACCGTTGTTTCTGAATTAACAATGTCACTCTCCATCCTAATGAAGAACTCAACCATATTATGGTCACTCTTGCCCAAGGGGGCACGCACAACAAGTCTGCTAACTAACTAACCCTTCCTCATTACTCAATACCCAGTCTAGAATAGCCTGCTCTCTCGTTGGTTCCTCTACATGTTGGTTTAGATAACTATCCCTCATACATTCCAAGAAATCCTCTTCCTCAGCACCCCTGCCAATTTGATTCACCCAATCTATATGTAGATTGAAGTCACCCATTATAACTGTTTTGCCTTTGTTGCACGCATTTCTAATTTCCTGTTTGATGCCATCCCCAACTTCACTACTACTGCTAGGTGGCCTGTACACAACACCCACCAGCGTTTTCTGCCCCTTAGTGGTTCGATAACACTTCTTTACAAATATGAACTTGAGAGGTAACTTTTTCACACAAAGGGTGGTGGATGTATGGAACGAGCTGCCAGAGGATGTAGTTGAGGCAGTTACTATCGCAACATTTAAGAAACATTTGGACAGGTACATGGGTAGGACAGGTTTAGAGGGATATGGGCCAAACGCAGGCAGGTGGGACTAGTGTAGATGGGACATATTGGTCGGTGAGGGAACATTGGGCCGAAGGGCCTTTTCCACACTGTATGACACTCTATGACTACATGATCATAGTCAAATAGATCTAGCATATTACCAACTATTCATTGCATAGCATCTTTAGTAGATTTGAGGGGTACCCGGACGTGGCGCCGATGGCGAGAAGCCGAAGCAAAGAAGGGGAAGCCAAATAACGGAATGGAAACAAAGCCGAAACATCAAATAACTGAATGGAAACGAAGCCGAAACGCCAACTAACCGAAAGGGTGGGACGCCTAAATGCAAACTAACCGAAAGGGCTGGATGCCTAAAAGCCAACTAACCGATAGGCTGCATCGCCTAAAAGCAAACTCACCAAATGGCCGCTTTGATGAAACGCCACCTACCCGAAAGGTGGCGGCGCAGGCTCGAAGGGCCGAATGGCCTACTCCTGTACCTATTTTCTATGTTGCTATGTTTCTATGTCCGTTATTTGACTTTTCTGTTCAAGATGCAAGATACAAGATACATTTTTTTGTCACATGTACCAATTGGTACAGTGAAATGTGCGGTCGCCATACAGCCATACGAATAATAAAGAGCACATAACACAATAGTCTTAACACAGACATCCCCACACAGCGGGATCAAAGTGTCCCACTCTCCAGGGTGATGGAAGTCCCACATCGGGACTGGAGGACATCCTCAGCGGCTTGGACATCCGAAACGGCCACCTCCTACCAGAGTCCGCGGCTCCCGAAGTTCACAGTGCGGAGATTCAATGCTGCCGGCCCTCGGCAAAGGGCCCCAGGACTCCCCGAAGTTGAAGTCAGTGCCGGCCGCACTGGAAGCTCTGCAAACCACAGCTCCGATGTTGAAGCAGCAGGCCCAACACTCCGGAGCTTCAACGGTGATCCAGGTAAGCAATCGCCCGCTCCGCGATGTATCCAGCGCTGCGCCGCCACTGCTGAAGCTCTGGTCTGGGTCCCCAGCAGGAAAGACCGCTCCAATCCAGGTGGTAGGCCGTGAGGAGGGGGGCGAGGATGCAACTCGGAGAATAGTCGCATCCTCGCCAGGAAGTGACTGGATAATGGTTTCCCCCTTACCCTACACCCCTCCCCCACATAGAAAAGCTAAAGAAATCTCCAAAACAAACATTAAAACTGACTAAAAATAAAAAAAGAGAGAAAAACAAACAGACTGTAGGCAGAGGCTGCCATCAATGCAGCGCCCCTAGTGGTCATTTGAGCGGCATTCAGTCCGTTAGCTTGTAGGCGACGCCGCCTTTTGGATAGGTGGCGTTTCGTCAGATTGGCTATTCGGTGAGTTAACTTTTAGGCGACGCAGCCTTTCGGTTAGTTGGCTTTTAGGCGTCCCGCCCTTTCGGTTAGTTTGCATTTAGGGTTCCCACCCTTTCGGTTAGTTGGCATTTCGACTTCGTTTCCATTCGGTTATTTGGCGTTTCAGCTTTGTTTCCATTCCGTTATTTGGCTTCCACTTCTTTGCTTCGGCTTCTCGTCCATGGGCGCCACGTGCGCACACGGGTTTGAGGACCTGCATTAAGAGTAATCATTCCATCAAATCTATATTCCAGAAGGTACAGAAAACCTGGCCATTTAGGCTATTTTTCAGGTTTGACTAAAATCAAATAAGCTTCAACTGGTCAATACACCATAGCTCCATCAGTCACCTATCACCAATCAGGGCATTAGACCACTTGAGGGAAGCACATACTACAAGTCTTGGACGTGAACGATAAATATACCTTTTGTTTTATCTGGAACGTCAAATGCGGACAATACTTACGTGGAAATTTAGAGATGAAGATATTCTGAAGACTTCCTCATCATAACTATTAAAGAAAGTCAAAGCTGTTTGTTGGGTAGAGCTGTGTATTTGATCACTTTATGCTGACCACACATCTTGTTATTTTATTCCTTGTTAAAGGTCAACTGTTCAATTTCTACAGTCTGTTCTTTCACTGGGAGGTAAAATGTTTCTTTGTAGTTTATATCTTCAAGTCCTTTACATGTAATGATGCAGACACAATCAATTTGCACTCATCATTTAAAACAAACTACAAAAGTGGCTGAGTGTGTTTAGTAGCTTACAGTCTTTATGATCTTCATTCCTTGCATTGATGAAGCACAAGGTTTTGGCACCTGTTCTAAAAAGCCCTGTTTTTTATTTCATTATGCTTTGTTGGCCAAGCTCATGGATTACCAATGTGTCATGACTTTTATTTCCCTCAGATGAGACGTTCCTCTGGACTCAGGGTTACACCTCTGTAAGTGGGGAAGTAGCATGGAAGTAGGAAAATACAAGAATCTCTTTGTGATGTAAATGCTTTAGTTACAGTTGTAAAGTCTTCTTTGTTTGAACAGGACCAAGAATGGAAATTGTGTAGATTTCTTCAACCAACATACAAACTGAAATGAGAGAAAGGACCATATATTTAACATCCACAAAACAAGGTCCTATACCAACTTGCCCATGCTGTCAGGCACTATATTCTGAATATAAAGGTATTTTATAAGATGCTGAAAAACATGGATATATCTTCCCATTTCTCAGTACCCAGATCATAAAGAACGCAGACATTGATGATGAAATTCATCATGGTTTTCAGTGTACAGCTTTGATTTTCTATAGAAAAGTATTTTATGGGAATGCTCTTGGGGAGTAAGGGCACGAACCCTTCTTCCCCATCTCCCAAAAGGCAACCAAACATCCCTGCCTTGTTTCCATGCTTGTCCTTTAGGTCCAGATCATGCAAGCTAGGATTCACCACAGAAGCACAAAAAGATAGATTATAGTGCACCATAGCTACCATAGTTATTGTGACAATCTTGTAACAATGTCCCAAGTCTCCCGACAGCCCCGAGAGTACTTTGCTGCAGAGAACTGAGTGAACAGCTATTTAAATCAGTTGGCTGCCGTGAATGAAGAACCATGCAAACTGTTTCACTGTGAGTTGATGTTGATTTTACAGAGGCATAAAGAAAAGCTTTTCACTGTACCTCGGTACACGTGACAATAAACTAAACTCAAAGTTAAACTAAACTCAAACTCAGAAGGGTGTAAACCAATTTCAACTGATGAATCCCAAGCAATTGAGTATCACACAATAG
Organism: Malacoraja senta; assembly: GCA_038087875.1. Classification (NCBI taxonomy): domain Eukaryota; kingdom Metazoa; phylum Chordata; class Chondrichthyes; order Rajiformes; family Rajidae; genus Malacoraja; species Malacoraja senta. The sequence goes on along the minus strand of JAXLNO010002075.1, from coordinate 510 downwards.
AAGACCATGTGAATTAGATGACTAGTGTTTGCCGTTGGTTATTTGCCTGAAATGCCAGGGCAAGATTCACGTAGAATAATGGTTTCATGATTTACTCCTGAAAGCATAGAAATTATGTAACATATCCTTTATAAAGTCAGCACCATGTGATCAATTACATATGCATCTGCTTTCTTCGGACAAAAAGGGAGAATTACAAATTTAATATTTTCACGTTGCTGGTAATATTTCATTTTATTTTGTTAAGTATATTTTTATGTTCCTATGTGTAAAGACTTGTCAAACACGTAATGTCTTCACTCTTAGTTTATTGCATACATTGTAGTCATATACACACATATTGCCCTAGCTGTTCGTGGTCCGTCACCGGAGCTAGAGAGCGAGCTGGGGGTGGGAAGGTTACAATTATACTGAAGATAATGGGGAGTGGTTAGTAGTGGTGAGGTCATTATGTTAAAGGAACATGCACTGATCTACATCCTTCCCCTTGGAAAAAAGAAACATTACAAT
>JAXLNO010002074.1:0-39454 GCA_038087875.1 Malacoraja senta | reverse complement strand
TTTATTGATCTGACCTAAAAACAGTACCTCCTCCTCCTCCCCCCGCCCCATCGTATATTTCCCCACCCTTCCCAGGTCCCTCGCCTGGATCCCTCAGTCTACTTTTAGACTACTTTCAGTCTACACAGTAGCCTCGGCCTAACTTTTCAATTGATCCAGATTCCCAGAACCTAATCCTGTTGTAATCAAATTTGCTGTTCTATTATACAAAACTTATGCCCCTGTCCCACTTAGGAAACCTGAAAGGAAACCCCTGGTGACCTTGCGCCCCACCCAAGGTTTCCATGAGTCACCAGAGGTTTTGGTCACTCGCCTGGAAAGCCTCCACCGAAGCGTGAGCTGCATCTACTGACCAAAGATCCTACAGATCTTTGCTACCAACCACACACGCATGCACGCACCCACCCACCCACCCACCCACACACCCACCCACACACCCACACACACCCACACACACCCACACACACCCACACACACACCCACACACACACCCACACACACACCACACACACCCACACACACCCCACACCCACACACACCCACACACACCCACACACACCCACACACACACACACACACACACACACACACACACACACACACACACACACACACACAGGCGAACGTGGGGGCCAGGGACAGCGGAGAGCTTTAGAGAGCGCAGGAGGGGAGAGAGAAGGGGGAGAGAAGGGGGGAGGAGAGAAGTGGGGGGAGGGAGAAAGGGGGGGGGGTGAGGAGAGAAGGGGGGAGGAGAGAAGGGGGGGGAGAAGGGGGGAGAGAGAGAAGGGGGGGAGAGAGAGAAGGGGGGGAGAGAGAAGGGGGGGAGAGAGAGAAGGGGGGGAGAGAGAGAAGGGGGGAGAGAGAGAAGGGGGGGAGAGAGAGAGGGGGGAGAGAGAGAAGGGGGGGGAGAGAGAGAAGGGGGGAGAGAGAGAAGGGGGGAGAGAGAGAAGGGGGGAGAGAGAGAAGGGGGGGAGAGAAGGGGGAGAGAAGGGGGGAGAGAAAGGGGGGAGAGAAGGGGGGGAGAGAAGGGGGGAGAGAAGGGGGGGGAGAAGGAGTGGAGACATTTTTAAGAAGTTTAATAAAGTTAGCGGGCATTTTACCTTCCGGCGGATCTTCTAGGTCCTGAAACCAAAGATCCTACAGGATCTTTGCTGAAAACTCCAATGAGCCAATCAAAATGGCCGGTCAGCGAAGGAGATTGCCTTCGACTGCCTGTAAGTAAATAGCGACCCCACTCCACTGGCTTCGACCAAACGGCAACCTATTTTTAGGTTGGGGCCGGTTTTTGTTTTTTTAGATATCGCAGGAACATAGAAGAAGCCTCGACTACGCGGAAACCACTTTCCACCATTAGGGAGAGTGACTAAAACCTCTGGCAACCTCCGGGAACCTCATGGAAACCTTGGGTGGGGCGCAAGGTCTCCAGAGTTTTCCGTTTGAGGTTTCCTAAGTGGGACAGGGGCATTACTGATCATACCATCTGCATTCTCATCCAAATCATTAAGATAAATGGTGAAACAACAGGAGATGCAACGCAAATCCCTGCAACACCATGGAATGTACAGAACAACCGCCCTCTACTGTTTGATTCCACCATCAAACCAATTTGTTTCCAGTTGTCCAGCTCACCCTGGATCCTGTGTGATCTAATCTCCTGAGCAGCCTACCACAGGGAAATCTTATCAAAGGCCTTGTGAAAGTCCATGTGGGACAACAGCTCCTACCCTGGCCTTGTAGAACTCTTGGTCATCTTTTCGAAAACTCAATCGAATTCAAGAGAAGAGTCAAGAGTGTTTTATTGCCATATGTCCCGGATGGGACAAGGAAATTCTTACTTGCTGCAGCACAACAGAATATGTGAATTTGTAAACATTGTATCTAACGGGGGAAGAGACAAAAAAAAGAAAAAGTTCAATAAATAACAAAAATAGTGCAATAATAATATAGTCTTTTGCAGTTCAGAGCTCAGAGCTTATTCGTTGTTGTATTTAATAGCCTGATGGCTGTGGGAAGTAGCTGTTCCTGAACCTGGACGTTATAGTTTTCAGGCTCCTGCACCTTCTTCCCGGTGGCAATGGTGAGATGAGTGTGTGGCCAGGATGGTGTGGGTCTCTGACGATGTTGGCTGACTTTTTGAGGCAGCGACTACGATAGATCCCTTTCGACGGTGGGGACGTCCAAGCCGGTGATGCACGATTTGAGACAGGATTTCCAATGCACATAAAGCCCTGCTGACTCTCCACAATCAGCCCTTGCATATTCACATGCATGTCGATCCTGTCTCTCACATCCCCTCCACTCAACGTCTCACCATTAATGTTACACTCACCAGCCCAGTTCCTGACTTGCCATGCCAGACTTCTTAAATAAAGACACAACATTAACTGTCCTCGTGAATTAATTCTGCTCCTATCACTTATGAACATATTAAATGCTAATATTTCAATTAATTTTTTTGAAATTAAGTAGAATTGAACATATCTTTCTTCCTATTTTTCACCTGGCTCATACAAGATTGCCAAAAGTGATTCTCCAAGTTAATAGAAATCCATCTTGCATAATGGCAGTGATAACGTGAAGTGTTATTTGCAGCAAAGCCACGTACACAAGCGCCTTTACCACCTCAGGCAGCTGAGTAAATTCAGAGTCTCTCTGAGGTTCCTTCAGTGCTTCTACTCTGGGGCTGTAGAGAGCATCTTGTCCGGCAACATCACAAAACTGGTTTGGGAACAGCTCTGCCCAGGACAGGAAGGCTCTGCAGAGAGTAGTGTGTTAGGCCGAATGCACCATGGGAACTACACTCGCCCCCCCCCTGCAGGACCTATACACCAGGAGTGCAGATCCAGAGCCAGCAACATTATGGGGGACCCCTACCACCCCAGCAACGGACTGTTCCAGCTGCTACAGTCAGGCAAACGCCTCCGCTGTCATGCTGTGAAAACAAAGAGGATGAGACGGAGTTTCTTCCCACAGTCCATCAGGACTGTAAACTCTGATCTCACCAGGAACTAATTACTGTACTTTGTGTCTTTTTAAAATTGCTGGGGGGTTTTCTAATATGTAAATACTGATTCTGTTCTATTCTGTTCTATAGTTTTTGCACAATCCGCAGACATTGCCACTTTCATTTCACTGCACATCTTGCATGTGTATGTGACAAATAAACTTGACTTGACTTGGCCTGACTTGACTTGATTTGATTGATCTGATGGATCAGCATTCTAGTGTTATGGCTAACTGATTTAACACAATAAATAACATATACCTGTATAACAATCAAACGTTGTCCTGATAAGCATTGCAATTCGGCGGACAAAATCAGCACGTGATTGCCTCGTCAAACTGGAATATTATAGCCTTACATGCTGAAAGGAGCACATGACTGTGTAGGAAGGAACTGCAGATGCTGGTTTACACCGAAGATAGACACAATATGCTGGAGTAACTCAGCGGGACAGGCAGCGTATCTGGAGAGAAGGAATGGGTGATATGACAGGTCGAAAACCCTTCTTCAGATTGAGAGTCAGGGGAGAGGGAGACTAGAGATATGGAAGGGTAAGGTGTGAAAATGAGACATCAAAGGGGATGGATCAAGGAATTTAGGATAGCTCATTGTTAGCTAGGAGAAGGTGGACTGAAGCATACAGAGATAAAATTAATCAAGGGGTCAGTCAGACTGGTCGGAGAACTAGGTTGGGGAGGGATGGAGAGAGAGGGAAAGCTAGGGTTATTTGAAGATAGAGAAGTCAATGTTCATACCGCTAGGGTGTAAGTTGCCCAAGCGAAATATGAGGTGTGTTCCTCCAATTTGCACTGGGCCTCACTCTGACTGTGGAGGAGGCCCAGGACAGAAACGACAGTGTGGAATGGGAGGAGGGATTGTAGTGTTTAGCAACCGTGAGTTCAGGTAGGGTTAGGCGGACTGAGCAGAGGCGTTCAGCGAAACGATTGCCGAGCTTGAGCTTGGTCCTCTTCTAACTAGAGTAACTTAGTGAACTTCAAGTAACTGCTTTCGCTCTCTTTCCATCCCTCCCTCATCCTATTTCTCCGGCCAGTCTGGCTGTCCTCCTGATTACATTTTGTCTTTGTATGCTTCGTTGTCCCCTAGCTAACAATAACATCTATTCTACATTTTCATAGAACTTCGTCCCTTTTGATGCTCCGTTTATGTGCAGGAATAACTACAGATGTTGGTTTAACCGAGGATAGACACAAAATGCTGGAATAACTCAGCAGGACAGGCACATCTCTGGAGAGAAGGAATGGGTGGACGTTTCGGATCGAGACCTTTTCAGTCTGAAGAAGGGGTCTCGACCCGAAACGTCACCCATTCCTTCTCTCCAGAGAAGCTGACTGTTACTCCAGCTTTTTGCGTCTGTCTTCGGTTTAAACCAGCATCTGCAATCCCACCCCTACACATCATGAATGCCATTTTTTAGATAAATCAAATAACTCCACATAATATTGAAAAATAGCTCAGGACAAAGGCCATGGGACCAAATATTATCTGGACTGCAACAATGAAAGTTTGAATGCTATAACCGTTGCTTCCATTACAATTATCCTTAGCCATGGTTACACTGCCATCTACCTGACAATGTGGAGAATAGCTAATATGTCTTTTAAACCAAAAGCAGGGCAAATCCATTCTGGCTAAAGGGGGCTGTCCCACTTGGGCGACCAAAATTGGCGAGTTTAGAAGTTTGAAAAAAATGACATGTGAAGACTCCTTCGACATGTAGGAGACCTCCTTTGACCTCCTTTGACTATGTTGAGACCAGCTTCGACTAGCTACGACTAACTTCGGGAAAATTGGAACACCGAATAGTGGAGAGTGAAGACGACCTCCTTCGATCTCCTTCGACCTCCCATCGACTATGCTGAAGACTATCTACGACTACCTCGACTACCTTCGACTACCCTCGATTACCTACGACTAACATGCCGACCTACTACGACCTATTACGACTAAACTATGAATAAAAAAGTATAGCTTTTTTCCATGGCGACCTTTTTTTACTCGAGGGCATTTTTTAACATATTGAGAAAACGCCGCGACCTAGCTGAGGCCTCGAGTACGCGGAGACCACTCTCGAGCATGAAGGAGAGTTACGAACACCTCCTACGACCTCGTGTCGACCATGCTGAGAGTATGAGTCGAGGGCAAACTCGCCAGAACTCGTGGATTAGGTCGCCCAAGTGGGACAGGCCCTTAACCATTGACCATTCAGATTCCATTGAATGATTAAAAGAGATTACAAATATATTTTTTTAGTTTAGTTTAAAGATTCAGTGTGGAAACAGGCCCTTTGGCCCACCGGGTATGCGCCGACCAGTGATCACCCACAATCCTGTTAATATCAATGGGACAATGGTGGAGAGGGTCAAAAACTTCAAATTCCTGGGCGTGCATATTCCGAAGATCTTTCCTGGACCCAGCCTCTATTTTCTGAGAAGACTAGGAGATTGGATATGTCCAAAGAGGATTCTCTTGAACTTCTACAGGTTCACAGTAGAGAGCTTACTGACCGGATGCATCGTGGCCTGGTTCTGCAACTTGAACGTCCAGGAGCAGGAAAAGACTGCAAAACTTTGTGACTAGTGCCCAGTCCATCACCGGCTCTGACCTCCCCACCGTCGAAGCGATCTCTCGAAGTTGCTGCCTCAAAAAGGCAGCCAGCATCATCAAAGACCCACACCATCCTGGCCACACACTCATTTCACCACTGCCATCGGGAAGAAGGTACAGGAGCCTGAAAACTGTAACGTCCAGGTTCAGGAACAGCTTCTTCCCTACAGCCATCAGGCTATTAAACACAACAACAAATAAGCTGTGAACTACAACAGACTATTGTTATAATTGCACTATTAGTGTTATTTATTGAGTATGTGTGCATGTGTATACACACACTGAACATTTTTTCTTCTCCCGTTATGTAACTATGTTTACATATTCTGTTGTGCTGCAGCAAGTAAGAATTTCATTGTCCTATCTGAGACATATGACAATAAAACACTCTTGACTAGTTCTATCCTACACACTAGGGACAATTTACAGAAGCCAATTAACCTGGAAACCTGTACATCTTTGGAGTGTGGGAGGAAACCAGAGCACCCGGAGGAAACCCACGCAGGTCACGGGGAGAAACGTACAACACGAACATCAGCACGTGGCTCAAGAACTCGTGGCTCAACATTGCATGAAAAATATATTATAAATTTCCAGGTATAGAATGAGAGCAATATCAAAACAAAAGTTGTCTGAGTACCATTTGAAGGAAACCTGGTAACGAAATTGTCTATTGTCTATTGTCTATAAAAGGAGAAAATCTGAATTGACTAAAATGATAGATGATTGTTTTGGCTGCATGTTAATCATTCCACCTCCACAACTGCAGAGCGGCCGTTGCTAAATCATCCACTTCACACCCTTGTGTTAAAGAAGGGAACTGCAGATGCTGGAAACCCTTGATGAACTATTGTACCCATCTGCTAAGTTCTGCTTTAGTTCCAGAACATCCACATGACAGATCCCTAGACTAGCCATCTCTTGTGGTTTCATCAATAACCTTTCCTACATCATAGATTATCATCTGAAGAAGGATCTCGACTCAAAACGTCACCTATTCCTTCGCTCCATAGATGCTGCCTCACCCGCTGAGTCTCTCCAGCTTTTTGTCTACTTCCATCGATTAGCATGATCACTTATGATTATCACGTGTGAGTCTGGAGTCAAGTTTGTTTTATTCATGTTCATGTTCATATGAGATAGGCCATCGAGTCTACTCCATCACTCAATCATGGCTGATCTATCTTTCCCTCTCAACCCAATTCTTCCACCTTCCCCCATAACCCGTGACATCTCATACTAAGGAACGGGGTACTGATTGTGGATGATCAGCCATGATCACATTGAATGGTGGTGCTGGCTCGAAGGGCCAAATGGCCTACTCCTGCACCTATTGTCTATTGTCTATTGTCTAATCACAAATCTATCTATCCCTGCCTTAAAAATATCCATTGACTTGACCTCCACAGACTTGTGTGGCAATGAATTCCACAGATTCACCACCCTCTGACTAAAGAAATCCCTCCTCATCTCCTTTCTAAAGGAACGTCCTTTAATTCTGAGGCTATGGCCTCTAGTCATTGACTCTCTAGTGGTAACGTCCTCTCCACATCCACTCTATTTTATTGTCCTGTCCTGAAACGGATCAATGAACTTCTTACTTGCAGCAACAGATATGTAAACATAGAACTCTGTAAACACATGGTCAACAACAAAATCGTTCAGTGCAGTAAAACCCTCATTTTACTTCGGAGTTACGATGAGGGATTACGTGAAGAACCCGCTCAGTGCGCAGGCGCGGCATTACGCCAGCAGTGCAACAGCGGCGGCAGCTGGAGGAAGGCGCTCCGGCTGCAGTTTAAAAGACGGACCGTTGGGTAAGTATGCTGAACTAATCTAACGGAGAAGGAGAGTTAAAGACGTGTACTTACGAAATGAGTTCACAAAAGAAAAGACTCTCGAAGAGAACTGCCCCCAGCTCATCTCCACCAGAGGAGCGTTCAATCGCAGGGGACAGCAACAGGCGGCAGGAACGCTCATAGAGCGCTCCGCTATCCCCGAGACCGAGCCGAGCCCAGTCCCGCTAATGCCTGCACAGCGGACAGGGAGGAAAGCCATGAGAAAAAGTATCCGGCCGGTCATTTCTGATTCGTCGGAGGGGGACATGTCTCCACCGAAACGGAGGAGAGACAGCCGCCAGAGCTTACAACAGCTCTTGGAGCAGATGCTCCAGCGGGATGCGCAGAAGGAGCGTTCCCGCGGAGGTAGGTCAGGCACCTCCTCCACAGTGTCTTGTGCACTGCCCTCTGCTCCCTCATTACTGGAGGCTAGCATTGGTGACCAGGGTTGGGCTGGTCTGGAACAGGGGCTGGCGGACGAATTCGGCGGTATGCAAGGGGTGCAGGAGCAGGAAGAGCTGCTGGGTGTCGTGGACCGCTATGGAAGACCGCTGGAACCAAAAATGGCGGCCAGCATAAATCATCTATCAAATAAGCCCTTGCAGGAGAAGGTACTGCTAGAGGCGCTTGAACTGTACACAGCACCAGAGAACTGTGAGGCCCTCAGAGTGAAGACTGTGAACAGCCAGATCTGGGGGCACGTGGGGTCAAACATGCGTAACCATGAAGTCAAGCTACAGCGGATCCTGAGGCTCCTGACGTCGGCCATAACAGCCTTTGCTCGTTCTGTGGATAGTACGGAGATGGATACATGCCAGCAGGATGTGCTGGCACTGATGTGCAACACACAATTTGAAATCAACAATCTCCGGCGGGAAAACATAAGACCTGCCCTCAATCCCAAATTTGCTGGGTTGTGCAGAGCCCCAGCTGCAGAGACGGATGCTCTGTTATTTGGGAAAGACCTCAATAAACAACTGAGGGACATGGAGGAAGCAGCGAAAACTTTCGGCCTCATGAGGGCAGGCCCCGGGACGAGCAAACCAAGAGCTGCAATACCCAAGCGGCAGCACCCCATGGCATCCACCAGTCGACGTCCTCAATATGGGACTGGTGAAAGCTCGGGGACCGCATTTTATCCCCAAAGATCTTTTTTAGATCAGGGCCCACAGCGGACCCCATGGAAAATGCGCCACCCCCCAACATCGCCAGCACGTCAGACAAACAAACCGTACAAAAACCTCAGGAAACAAAAGAAACACCAATAACCATGGAGGTAGGTGGGTCTGGTTCCTGCCAGCATATAGAGAATAAGGGTGCTTTACTAACAGGGGGGAGATTACACTTGTTTAAAGAAGCATGGGTTACTGTCACGAGTGACAAGTATATACTCAACAGCATTAGTGGATATAAAATTCAGTTCATGTCAGAACAATCGCCGCCAGTTCAGCATTGTCCCCAAACGGTATTTTCTCCCTCCGTCAAAGAGAAACGTGAGGGACAAGCTGAACTGGTGAGACTTATCACAAAGGGGGTCATCGAAAAGACCAAACATGAACCTTTGGAATTTGTATCAAATATATTCACTAAAACCAAAAAAGATGGGGGGATGTCGCATCCTCATCGACTTAAGATCACTAAATAAGTTTGTTCAGTATATACATTTCAAAATGGAAACATTTGTTACTGCCAAACAACTGATTTCCAAAGGATATTTCATGGCAAGCATTGATCTTAGAGATGCGTACTATTCAGTCCCCATACACAAAGATCATTGCAGATACCTAAAATTTATCTGGTTGGGGCAGCTGTGGCAGTACAAAGCATTGCCCAATGGGCTAACTTCGGCCCCAAGATTATTTACCAAAATATTGAAAATAGCCATGGCAATACTAAGAAAACAAAAACATATTGTCATGGCATATTTGGATGATATCCTGATAGTAGGGAAAACGAAGGAATTGGCTGTGGCAGCAGTATCAGCTACAAAACAGCTCCTCGAAACTCTGGGGTTCATCATCCATCCAGATAAATCTAAGTTGAAGCCATCCACTATCATGGACTACCTGGGCTTCACAATTAACTCAGTCCATATGACTGTTACCTTGCCAAAGGAAAAAATGGTTGCATTAGCACAATCATGCAACAATTTAATGGTCAACAAATGACCAACTATTCGACAAGTAGCAAGAGTGATTGGGAAAATGGTAGCAGCATTTCCGGCTACACAATTCGGACCTTTGCACTATCAAAATTTAGAAAGAGCAAAGGTACAGGCACTAAAGCGACATACAGGTCACTATGATCGTGTCATGAAATTACCCACTGAAGCAATATCAGAGCTACAGTGGTGGGCAGAAAATGTTTGGCATAGTGTCAGCTCTATCATTATCACTAATCCTACTTTAGTTCTTCAAACAGATGCCAGTGCTCAAGGCTGGGGAGCAACTAACTCCATATCCAGCACAGGTGGTAGATGGACTAACCTAGAGTCATCGTTACTACTGACACTGGGCATTAACTATCTAGAGATGTTGGGAGCCTTTTATGGTTTAAAAGCATATGTATCTACTATGCAGCACTTGCATGTTCGGTTACAAATAGATAATACTACGGTGGTAGCTTATATTAACCATATGGGCGGCATAAAATCACTATCATGCGACAAATTGGTCAATGTGATTTGGCAATGGTGTGTCGAAAGACATATTTGGCTATCAGCTACTTATCTACCAGGTAAGCTAAACAAAGTGGCAGACACCAGGTCACGCAAATTCAATGATAACATCGAATGGATGTTAAACCCTAAAGTATTTGCTAAAGTTATTAAGCAGTATGGAACGCCAGATATTGATTTATTTGCATCACGACTAAATCACCAGTTACCTATGTATGTCGCTTGGGAACCAGACCCAGAGGCAGCAGCGCTAGATGCCTTCACGCTGGATTGGGGAAAGTTCTTCTTCTATGCTTTCCCTCCCTTCTGCCTCATCAGTCGGGTACTTCGCAAAATACAGATGGACTCTGCTTCTGGAATTTTGATGGTGCCCGACTGGCCTACACAGCCATGGTTCCCGGTTCTACATGACATGGTGGTTGAGTCACCAATGGTCTTTCCCAGTGATCCAGGATTATTAACTCACCCAGTAACAGGCATAAGCCACCCATGTCATGAGAAAATTAAACTCCTGGGTTGCAGGTTTTGAATAGACCTTATCTGGAACTGGGATTGTCCGAACGTACCATCACCACCATGTCGGCATCCCTTCGAACATCCACCAAGAGGCAGTACTTAAGCAGCATAAGAAAATGGGAGAAGTACTGCCAGGAAACAGGAACAACGTATGCAACAGCCACAGCCACCAACGTACTGGAGTTCCTGGCCCATCTACACCATGATGAAGGGATTAGTTACAGTGCCATCAACACAGCGCGGAGTGCTCTTTCTGCGTATCTCAAACCAGCAGGACAACAGGCAATGGGATCACATCCACTGGTGGTAAAACTGATGAAGGGTATTTATAATATCAAGCCCCCTAAACCCAGGTATACCCATATTTGGGATATCAGTGTGGTCCTGACATACCTCAGGGAATGGCCACCAGCCAGATCCCTCAGCCTCGAGCAATCTACACTAAAGACGCTCATGTTGATGGCACTCGTATCCGCTCAGAGGGTCCAGTCACTACACAAGTTAAGGCTGGACAACATGGTGACCACCCCAGATCAGATCACATTCATCATACAGGGTCTGGTGAAGCAAAGCAGGCCAGGAACAGCGAATCCACTGGTGGTATTCCGGGCCTACCCACAAGAGCCACGGTTGTGTGTCGTGACCCATCTACAACATTACATAGACACAACCCACAATATCAGAGGGAGTGAAAAAGCCTTATGGGTCAGCCACAAGAAACCTCATGGCCGGGTAACGAGCCAAACCATTGCAAGATGGCTCAAACAGGTGCTGAAGGCTGCCGGAATAGATACTAATACATTTAAATCTCATTCCACTAGGGCAGCATCTACATCAACGGCGGAAAGAATGGACGTACCGGTTGACCATATTCTGAATACAGCAGGATGGTCGAGGGAAACGACATTCAGAACTTTTTATAATAAGCCGTTGATGAAACCAGATTTATTTGCAGAGAAAATATTAGAAGCTGCAAATATATAATTTAAAGCCCGGGGGAGCTATTTAATTTTGTTATTGTTAATAAATACCTTTTTTGTTTCTTGAGAAACGGATTCATTGGTTGATTACGATAACACTTCCTCCCTCAAGAACTTTCGGCAGTGAGTGAAATAAAACTGTTACACGGTTTGAAATCACAGAGCTTTGAAATCTTCACGAAGTCACTCACATGACTCCGAAGTAAAATAGTAAGATTAAACGAGAACTTACCAGTTTGAAGTTTGATCTGTATTTTATGAGGAGTTACGATGAGGGATTACGTGCCCTCCGCTCCCACCCTCATTATATGGATCAAACTAATAAATTGATGTCTCCTTTTCTTTACTATGTTTACTTCAAATACCTGTGTCTATCTGTGATTCCACACCGCTGCTTGGAAGTATGCCGCGCCTGCGCACTGAGCGGGTTCTTCACGTAATCCCTCATCGTAACTCCTCATAAAATACAGATCAAACTTCAAACTGGTAAGTTCTCGTTTAATCTTACTATTTTACTGGACCCCTTTGTAAGGGATTTTGGTTACGGCGGAACCATTCCAACTCGCACTGCCTCCCTGGCTGCTGAGATTACAAGCTTCGGAGAGCGCACCACCAAGCTCTTCTTCACTCACCGCACGGTTCAGTTGATGCAGCTGTTGTTGTGGCTCACGTTGTTGCCCCTGGGGGGTGCCACCAACGACAGGACACGTTCGGTCACCCTGGGGCTCCCCTCCCTCACACCAGCTGCCGATTCTCCCTGCCGGCCTGTCGCTTTGTCTGCTCCATCTCCCCCATCTCCTCCTTCTACAAGATACAAGATACAATTATTTGTCACATGTGCCAATTGGTACAGTGAAATGTGTGGTCACCATACAGCCATACGAATAATAAAGAGCACAGAACACGATAGTCTTTAACACAGACATCCCCACACAGCGGGATCAAAGTTTCCCACTGTGAGGGAAGGCTCCAAAATTCAGTCATCCTCCTCTGTTGTCCTCTCTTGGTCGGGGGGCTCCTGAGCCCTCTCTTGGTCGGGGGGCCCGATGTTCACACCCGCTCGCCGGGGTGATGGAAGTCCGACGTTGGGACTGGAGGACATCCTCCGCGGCCTGGACATCCGAAATGGCCACCTCCTACCAGAGTCCGCGGCTCCCGAAGTCCACACTGGGCGGAGATTCATTGCTGGCGGCCCTCTGCAAAGGGCCCCAGGACCGCGATGTTGAAATCAGCTCCGCCCGCGCTGGAAGCTCTATGAACCACAGCTCCAATGTTGAAGCAGCAGGCCCAACACTCCGAAGCTTCACCGGCGATCCAGGTAAGCAATCGCCCGCTCCGCGATGTATCCAGCGCTGCGCCGCCGCTGCTGAAGCTCTGGTCCTGGTCCCCGGCAGGAAAGGCCGCTCCAATCCAGGTGGTAGGCTGCGAAGAGGGGGGCAAGGACGCGACTCGGAGAATTGGTGCGTCCTCGCCAGGAGGTGACTGGGAAACGGTTTCCCCCTTACCCTACCCCCCCTCCCCCACATAGAAAAGCTAAAGAAATCTCCAAAACAAACTTTTAAAACTTACTAAAAATTTAAAAAAGACAGAAAAACAGACAGACTGAAGGCCGAGGCTGCCATCAGTGTGGCGCCCCTAGTGTCTCCTGTCTACTCTGCCTCTTCACCTTAAACCTATGCCCTCAGGTTCTGGATACCCTACCCTGGGCAAGAGACTCTGTGCGTCTACCCGATCTATTCCTCTCATGATTTTATACACCTCTATAAGATCACCCCTCATTGTCCTGTGGTCTAGGGAATAGAGTCAAAGCCTGTTCAACCTCTCCCTGTAGCTCAGAACCTCCAGTGGGCCTGTTTCATAAACTAAACTACACTAAACTAAACTCCAGAGCAAACTATGATATCAGATTTGAATAAATACAATAACAAATAAATCCAGCTTTCTCTGAGGTACAAAATGACAAGGATTTAAAACCCTTACGGTAGAAATATCTGAGCACCTGTGTCCTAAAGGGCTGATCACTTATTCTGACCCTGTGGTTTCATAAATCCTTGAAGGATCTTTGGGTCATTTTGCAATCACCTTATGTTGTTGTGCTGGTTAAATGTAATCAAATAATGAAGCACAGGATGTCATTTTTCTGTGGATTTCCAGTGTCTTGCATCATCCACAACAGGTTTCATGTGTTAAGTTCTTGTTGGAACAAACTTTTATTCTTGCTACCAAAATATACATTTTATAATCTGGCATCTTTGTGATCAATTGGGCCATTCCTGGCCACAGTGACCATTTAAAATAAAATTCCGTTTGCTAAAGGAAGAAATATCACCCGATTTGGTAAATAATTAAGTGGATTAGTTTTACACACAGCTTTGTATATTAATAATAATTACATGGTTTCAATCAACTTAATTATAATACAATTACATGTTCAACCTTTACTACGCATGTATATACAGGATGCTTGCAACTCATAATGAATGCATAATTAAGGAACTACTGTCTCAGAAACACCTGAATATTATTTTTTTCTTTTTTCCTTTTTTCTTTGCTTCCTTTCCTTTTTTCCCATCCTTTCCTTTTTGGCCTTTCTCTTTTCCATCATTTTCTGATTCCTTGGCTGCTTTTGCTCTCTTCTTGCCCAGAGGTGTTTTAACAAACCAATCCTGAAGTAAAAAGACAACCAGTTATTCCAGTTTGCTGCTGTACATTGAGAACCAAAGAGCGGAACCAAAATCAAAATGATGCCCAATATTGGTTGGTTCAACAGCAAGATTATTCATGATCAGGTAACGGGATCCAATGAATTGCAGACCACACATTTAGCTAAGATACACCACTGAAATCTAAACATAATATTTCCTGATACAGATGCATCCATCTATGTTTACCTATGACCTTTAGCTAAATATTTTCTTACTTCCTCATCCTCGACTTCCTCTTCAACAGACCACAGTCTGTTCGAATTGGCAGCAATACTTCTTCCTCAATAACCATCAGTGCGGGAGCACCTCAAGGCTGCGTGCTCAACCCCCTGCTCTACTCACTCTATACTCATGACTGTGTAGACGGACGCACTGCGAACTCCATCTTCAAGTTCGCCGACGACACCACCGTTGTTGGACGAATCACAGATGATGATGAATCAGAATATAGAAGTGAGATCGACCGATTAACCAAATGGTGCCAGCACAACAACCTGGCTCTCGATGTCAGTAAGACCAAGGAACTGATTGTGGACTTTGGAAGAGAAAGGATGAGGATTCACAATCCTGTTTATATCGATGGTGGAGAGAGTCAAAAACATCAAATTCCTGGGCGTGCATTTTTTTGAAGATCGTTCCTGGACCCAGTACACTGATGCAATTATAAAGGAAGCACATCAACGCCTCTACTTCCTGAGAAGATTACGGAGATTTGGTATGTCAGAGAGGCCTCTCTTGAACTTCTACATTTGTACAGTAGAGAGCATATTGACGGGTTATATCTTGACCTGGTTCGGCAACTTGAATACCCAGGAGCGAAGAAGACGGCAAAAAGTGGTGAACAATGCCCAGTCCATCACCGGCTCTGACCTCCCCACCATCGAAGGGATTTACACGAGTCGCTGCCCCAAAAAGGCAGCCAGTATCATCAGAGACCCGCACCACCCTGGCCACACTCTCATTTCACCCCTGCCATTGGGAAGAAAGTACAGGAGCCTGAAAACTGTAACATACTGGTTGAGGATCAGCTTCTTCCCAAACAGCCATCAGGATATTAAACACTCCTTACCTGAAAAATCACCTTTCTTTTTTCTCCAGAGATGCAGCCTGACCTGCTGGGTTACTCCAGCACATTGAATCTTTACATGCTGTCTTTGCTGAGTTATGCCACACAACGACTCAGCGTTGCGTTTTTCAGATCAAGAGAAAGCTTCACTGGCAAAATGGGAAATCTATTTTTGACAAATGCAACTTTTGGCTGCGGCATTTGCCGCTGCTTGCCACGCATGCAATGACAATAGTCCCTGAAGTAAACATTCACAGTAGACACTCTTGCCCCTTTGGACCTCCTAGACAACTTCCCAGCATGAGTGGCCTTTGCAGAATGATGCTGCCATGTGTTTCCCAACCTGTGCTGGGTCATCTGGCTCTTTGACAGGATCCAGCCACTCTTCTGTTTAGGTGGCACAGCGGTAGAGTTGCTGCCTTACAGCGCTTACACCGCCAGTGACCCATGTTCGATTCTGACTATGGGTGCTGTCTGTGCGGAGTTTGTACGTTCTCATGGGTTTTCTGCGTGAACTTCGGTTTCCTCCCACACTCCAAAGATGTACAGGTTTGTAGGTTAATTGGCTTGGTGGAAATGTAAAAAATGTGAAGGATAGTGTTAATGTGCGGGGATCGCTGGTCGATGCGGACTCGGTGGGCCGTAGGGCCTGTTTCCATGCTGGATCTCTAAACTAAAAAATGTGTTAGTCTCTGAAATCCAAAGGAGCAGAAATGGACCATTTGGCCTCTTTGGTCAGTTGCACCATGCAGTGTAATAATTGTACATCATCTAGTTCAGAATGCTGAAAAGGTTTTTCTCCTCATCTCCCTTGAACCCTTTCAGAAATACATCTACCTCATTCTTGAACATATTTAATGACATCGCCTCCGCTGCCTTTGGTCATGAAGAATCCCACAGATTCATCATCTTCCTGAGAAAGACTTTTCTCCTGACTGCAGTTCTACACGATACATCCTGCACCCTGTGCCCGTGACCACTAAAGGGCCTGTCCCACTTTCATGACCTAATTCACGACCTCTGCCGACTTTGCCCTTGACTCATACTCACAGCATGGTCGTCACGAGGTCGTAGGAGGTCGTAGGAGGTCGTAGCAGGCCGTGATGCTAGTCGTAGGTACTCGAGGCTACAAGTAGGTCGGGGCGTTTTTTCTAGCATGATGAAAAATGTCCATGAGTAAAAAAGGTCGTGAATTAGGTCGTGAAAGTGGGACAGGCCCTTAATTCTACCTCATCGTTGGAAACATCCTTCCCATACCTGGGCTTCTTGTCTTGTTAGAATTTTATTGTTTTCTCTTTTGCATTCTTCTAAACTCCGGTGTATATGCAGCTAATTGACCTAATTTCCCCTCTCACATCAGTCCTATCATCTTAGAAAGTCGTCAAGTCAACCTCTGCTGCACTCCCTCCAAGGCATGAGCAGGCTTTCAGAAAAGCAGGCCCCATGTGCACACAGAGCTCCAGATAGTTTCACCAGGGGCCGGGAGAGCTGCAGCAGGGCATCCTTTCTCAAATCCTCTTGCAGTGAAGGATAACATACCATTTGCCTTCTTAACTGCTCGCTGCATCCAAACACATTGGTGTACAATTTCTTCTCTCATTGCCCATCTCTAACCATTCAGATATTCACCTGTCTTTCTGTTTTTAGAACTAAGGCCGATAACCTTACAGGTATCCATGTTCTCAGTTTCCTATAACATGCACTCATTCCTTGCCAGCACTCCCTGTACCAGGTTAATTCCCGGGATGGCGGGACTGTCATATGCTGAGAGAATAGAGCGGCTGGTCTTGTACACTCTGGAGTTTAGAAGGATGAGAGGCTATCTAATTGAAACATATACGATTATTAAGGATTTGGACACGCTAAAGGCAAGAAACATGTTCCCGATGTTGGGGGAGTCCAGAACCAGGGGCCACAGTTTAAGAATAAGGGGTAAGCCATTTGGAACGGAGACAAAGAAACACTTTTTCTCTCAGACAGTTGTGAGTCTGTGGAATTCTCTGCCTCAGAGGGCAGTGGAGGCAGGTTCTCTGGATACTTTCAAGAGAGAGCTAGATAGGGCTCTTAAAGATAGTGGAGTCAGGGGATATGGGGAGAGGGCAGGAACGGGGTACTGATTGGGGATGATCAGCCATGATCACATTGAATGGCGGTGCTGTCTCGAAGGGCCGAATGGCCTACTCCTGCACCTATTGTCTATTGTCTACCCCTATATATTGTGGGGTGACCCATTACGGAGTCCTTGCTGACGTCACGGCTGTGAGGAAAGGTGCTACTAATGTGTGAAGCTCAGTTCCTAGCACTCGTTGCTCTTGAAACAGAGACACCTTTCTTTAGGAAGCCCATTGATATGGTTTTGGTACTTATTAATTCCATGATTTATAGTTTGCATTAAGGAAACTGCCAATGTGCCATGATCTTATTGAATGGCAGAGTAGGCAGTGGGTGCTGAATAGCCCACCTCACTTAAAACGGTGCAGATAAATTGCATAAGCAGAATATATCAGAAAGGCATGGCAGGCAGCAAGTGAATATGTGAACAATCTAGGAATGTCTTGAAGACAATTAAATGTGTTTTCCTTTTGTGATGCTGATCTCAATCTGCCATTTCAATCGAACACCTTGGTGCGGCAGAGTACTGAGGTGTTTAGAACATCAAATCACATTTGTATACCTGTTTGCAAATGTAAGTGTGGTAGACAAGGGATCTATCAAGTGTTAAAGAAGGAACTGCAGATGCTGGAAAATCGAAGGTACACAAAAATGCTGGAGAAACTCAGCGGGTGCAGCAGCATCCATGGAGCGAAGGAAATAGGCGTTTTTCAGACTCCAGTCTGAAGAAGGGTTTCGGCCCGAAACGTTGCCTATTTTCTTCGCTCCATGGATGCTGCTGCACCCGCTGAGTTTCTCCAGCATTTTTGTGTACCAAGGGATCTATCAAGCTGGGTTGTGATTACCATTCCTTTATAACTTTCAGGATCAATTCTTAAAGGAATGGCTAGCGTGCTCTGGTCCAGTGCTGTTCTGCCAGCACATGGCCAGGCTTTGACCTGCAGCTCTTTGGTGGTGTTGAAGAATATTCCAGAGTATCTCTTGTGTTTAAACGTGTCCAATGACAAGCCCTAATGATATTGGTGGTCACTTGCACCCGATAACTGAGGGCAGCCTTCACCCAATGCACATTTAATAACTGGCAGCGGGTAGAGCTGCTGCCTCATAGTGCCACAGACCCAGGCTCTGACCTTGAGGGCTGTCTTTACAGAGTTTGCATGTTCTCCCTGTGATCGCATGGGATTCCTCCTGGTGCTCCGGTGCGGATTTGTAGGTTAATTGCATGTGTAAAAAGTGTGTAGGGAGTGGATGAGAAAGTGGGATAACATAGAACTAGTATGAACGGGTATTGGCGGTGTGGACTTGATGGGCCAAAGGGCCTGCTTGCATGCTAGATTTCTAAAAAATAAATGAAATTAAAATGAAACCTGGTGATGTAGAATGGCAGGTCTCACTTTCTGTTGAAGTCAATGCGACCAAATCCAATGTCATGTGTTTCTTGCCTGGATACAAAAATATTTCACAGTGCTCTGGAGGTGAAATAGTTGTAGAGTTTTGTGTTGGTGAGGGTACTGGAAAAAAATACATAGAGATTGCACTTTCTTTTAAAACAACCTGGAAACTTAATATAATGAGCAGACTAACAGGTGACTGAGAATCTCATTTTTCCTTTTGATCCTCTGAGTTCAAATATGCCAGACGTATGTTCAAAATGCTTATTTTTTGACAAAACAGATACTTCCTTGGAGAGCGATTTGCCACTAATTACTGAATCTTCCAGAATGTACTTCTCTCTACAGCGTTTATAGTGCTTTAGTTAGCAACTGAGTATCAACTGTGCCATGGTAAAAAAAAATCCTCCTTACCTTAAATGAATTTTCCTCCTTTTTAAATTTTTTAAATTTATTTAATCAAAATATTTATTCAATTATTAAAAATAATATTTACTACAAAACAAAACAGAACCCACCACCCTAATACAAGACAAATAAATATACTAAATAAACTACTATACAACTATGTTACAATCCTTGTCAAGGATGCATTCAACTCCCTGCGGTCCCGGAAATCCCCCAGGGTGCCCGTGGACAGCGCGTAGTCCCTCTCGGGCGCGGACGTAACCCCGGAAAAGGGGCAGGCAGCCGGCTCGGGTAGAGCCCTCCTCCGCCCGGCGCCGTGACTCGCGGATGGCCAGCTTGGCCAGGCCCAGGAGCAACCCAACCAGGACATCCTCGGCCCCTACCCTCTCCCCTACGCGCAGTGTGACTAAAGATGAGGATGGTGGGTGAGAATTGCTGCCAGAAGGCAAGGAGCAGCACCATTAGATAATGGAACAGGGGCAAATTTTCCTCCTCTTGGTACACAGGTTCCTGCTTGGCCAGAGGGGGGACCAATTCTACTGCAGTCAGAGGTTTTGTGTGTAGCTGCTTTATGCGTCTTTCAGTAAGAACATCCTTTGCAGCTTGGGTAAGGTGTCCCTGTGTGTAGCCATCAGTGATCTTAGCCAGGGAACTCATATCCAATGAATGTGTCAGAATCCCACCATTTTGTTGGATTATGGTCTTCCACAACACTGTGACATGAAACATGAGAGTTGTGATTATTAATTATTGTATTAAATTACACAATTACACATCAGGGAAAGCAGCTAGTAACTTACTGTTGGTAATTGTGGAAGATAAACGTTTAAACTGGCAACATAAACATGTCTTTGTCAGAATTGGGAGAAGGAGTAAGATCATATAAAGGTCTTTGCAACAAGGAATTTCTGAGATGTTGCCAAATACAATTAACATCGTCCACACTCCATGAACCTTCATTTGATACAAAGGGGGATGTTTGCATCTTGAGCTTCCTTGGCATGTAATCTGGGTGCAGTCAAGTTATGTGGTTTAGAAGATCACAGAATCTTGTTGTGAATGAGCTATGCCCGTCCTCTTGACTTTTATATAATAACAACTCTTCTGTCTTATCCTTTGAATGAACCTTTAAGCAGAAAAAGTCTGTACCCCGGACTCTGTAAGAAGTATGGATTTGAGAACGTGTACATTTGGTTTTCAGCTGCATTTTACTGCATTTGTGCAATTTTCTGGAAGGTTCGGCAGAAAGACTTTAATTCTGCATCAAAGGGACGTCGTGTTGTGCCAACAATGAGAACACGATCTTCTGATTTCAAGGATTTGAGTATACTTGGGAGAGACTTCTTTAATCTCTTCGGATCCAGCTGTTTAAGATAAGGGAAAGTTTGTTGCTATGACCTTACTTTGTATACCAGAATTTACAGAGCCAGAGTCATGAGTTTGATCTTGACCTCAGGTCCTGTCTATGTAGAGTTTTAATGTTATTGTTATTTCTGCTGCTGTCTCTGGTTGCTGTCGTTCACCTGAATGAGGTCAGTTGACAGAGTTCAGCGCGGGGAGGTCGACAACATGATCCATGCGGATCATCACCGGCTGCCTATCGCACCCGCCAAGCTTCGCAGAGAGTACTTCACCCACAGGCTGGTGAGCAAGGCCCCATCGGACACCAAACATCCTCTGCACCACCTCGCCCAGGACTCACAGCAACTGGGACCTCAACGCCAGTCATCTCGTCGCCCCTTCTCCTGTCTCGTCGCCCCTTCCCCCCTCTATGGCTCTGGTTTCAACACACTAGGAGCATCGAGAACCAGCTGGGAACAGACTTCACGACCTCCGCAATTCACTGTTGCACCGAACACCACAGCCCCACCCGGCTCGGACCTGCCCCGCAAAGTGTG
This sequence comes from Malacoraja senta, assembly GCA_038087875.1. Taxonomy (NCBI): domain Eukaryota; kingdom Metazoa; phylum Chordata; class Chondrichthyes; order Rajiformes; family Rajidae; genus Malacoraja; species Malacoraja senta. The sequence goes on along the minus strand of JAXLNO010002074.1, from coordinate 18,234 downwards.
GGTCGCCCTGAACCGGCTCCGTACAGGGGTTGGCTGGTTCAACGCCAACATGCATCGCTTGGGGCTGCGTTCATCATCAGCCTGCGTGTGTGGAGCAGAACAGCAAACAGCGCAGCAGCACGGCATTTTCAACTGCGCTGTCCTCCGCCCCCCTGGTGGAGGGGTGGACCTCACGGCCCTCGACAACAGCACGTTGAACTGGCTGCAGCGCCTGGAGGGAGTTACATAATCTCAACAAGAAGATGTTTTCTCAGTGACCACGTGTGTTCCTCCCACATCACAAAGACATGTGGGTTTGTAAGTTTGTCGGCCTTGGTAGAATTTCCTGTGAGGCGGCAATGGGATGACATAGAACTAGTGTGAATGGTTGATCTTGGGTCGGCATGAACTCGATGGGTTGAAGGGCCTGTTTCCATGCTGTATCTCTAAACTAAGCTAAGCATCAGTACATCCTTGAGCAAATTAATTGAATTCTGGACTGATCTCACTATTATTTCATACGATGAATTACTATGTTCACTATTTGGTTTAGTTTAGAGATACAGCATCGAAACTGGCCCTTTGGCCCATCGAGTGCGTGCCGACCATCGATCACCCGAACACTATTTCCGTATTATCCCAGTTTTGCATCCCATCACATTAGGGACAATATACAGAAGACAATTCACCTACAATCCTGCATGTCTTTAGAATGTGGGAGAAAACCAGAGCACCCGGAGAAACTCCCCGCGGTGATGGGAAAACGTGCAAACTCCTTACAAACAGCATCTGTAGTCAGAATCAAACCAGGGTCTCTGGCACTGTAAGGCAGCAACTCTACCACTGCACCACTCTGCCTCCTCTATTTGTTCTTATATTTTTCTGAAACAGTTAGACAGATACATGGATAGGACTGGTTTAGATGGATATGGACCAAATGCAGGCAGGTGGAACTAGTGTAGCTGGGACATGTTGGCTGGTGTGGGCAAGTTGAGTCAAAGGGCCTGTTTCCACTCTATGACTCTATGAATCTCTCCAAAAAATGTTCTTCTGGTCATTTTTCATTCTCCGGGTATTCACTTCCAGTTATATCCGTGAAAAGTGCCCTAAGTTGGATGGATCATACGTAGAAACAAAATAATATACGTTGTACAGCAACAAATCAGACCACAGGCAATAGAGGTCTTCAACATTGCTGAACACACACACTATATATCTCACATTTTTCTATTCTTCATTATCTAACTTCTTTTTCTTTTTCTTCTTTATTACAAAATTAAAAAAATAAGAAGCTGTACATAAAATGTATTATGAAAATATGATTGTATACAATTGTACTTACTTCTAATAAAAATAAAAAATAAAAAAATAAAAAACATTGCTCAACACAGTGAGAGACCACAAAGTTGGTCGGGGTGAGCCTAGCTTCTGATTCCAGGATTATCTATTAAGGGTTTGAAAGAGGATCACGATGGCACAAGAGGACAGGTAGGTAGGTGCCTCTGAACCTCCGATCTCGGAATCCTCTCCCTATTTAGAAAATAGTCTACATCTTTATTGCTGCAACCAAAATGCAGGACTCCACATTTTTCTGCGCTGTATTCCATCTGCCACTTCTTTGCCCACCCTTGCAACCTGTCCAAGACCTTCTGCAGAGTCCTTGCTTCCTCTACACTAACTGCCTCTCCACCTATCTTCGTATCATCCGCAAATGTGGGACACAAAGCCGCCAATTTATGTACATTATTGGACAAAGGGTAACTAGAGAGAAAGTGGAACCGCTGATGAATCACAGTGGTCAAATCTGTGGGGAGCCACAGATGGGCAAGGTCCTCACTGAGTATTGTTCCTCTGTATTTACTGAGGAAAAAGACAGGAGGATGGAGGAACTTGGGGCAGTCAATGGATGTGTCTTGAGAGCAGTCAGTGTTACCGTCGAAGAAGTACTGAAGGTACTGTCGTGTATGAAGGTAGACAAATCTCCAGGGCCTGATCAGATATATCCGAGGATATTGCGGGAAACTAGAGAGGAAATTGCGGGAGCCCTGGATGAAATTTACGAGTCATGCTTAAATACAGGAGAGGTGCCGGAAGACTGGAGGGTGGCAAATGTTGTGCCTCTATTCAAGAAGGGCGCAGGGAAAATGCTGGGAACTATAGGCCAGTGAGCTTAACATCCGTAGTTGGAGAGTTACTGGAGCGTATTCTGAGGGATAGGTTATACAGGCATTTGGATGGGCAAGGTCTGATTAGGGATAGTCAGCATGGTTTTGTACATGGGAGATCGTGTCCCATGAATCTGACTGAGTTTTTAGAAGATGTGACGCAAAATGTTGATGAGGGCAGAGCTGTAGATGTTGTATACATGGACTTCAGCAAAGCATTCAACAAGGTTCCACATGGTAGGCTGCAATGGGAGGTTAGATCGCATGGGATCCAAGGAGAGGTAGCTGAATGGACAAAAAATTGGAAGGAAGCAGAGGGTGATGGTGGAATGTTGCTATTCGGACTGGAGGCCTGTGACTAGTGGTGTGCCTCAGGGTTCGGTGCTGGGCCTGTTAATGTTTGTCCACTACATCAATGATCTGGATGAGAACATACAGGGCAAGATTAGTAAGCTTGCTGATGATACAAAAGTGGGTGGTTTTGCAGATAGTGAACGATTGCAGCAGGATCTGGATCGATTGGCCAGGTGGGCAGAGGAATGGTTGATGGAATTTAATACCGAGAAGCGTGAGGTGTTGCATTTTGGGAAGTCTAACATAGGCAAGACCTACACAGTGAATGGTAGGCCTCTGGGGAGTGTTGTACAGCAGAGGGATCTAGGAGTGCAGGTAGCATAGTTCTTTGAAAGTGGCATCATATGTAGATAGGTTTGGTCAAAAAGGCTTTTGGCACTATGGCCTTCATCAGCCAGAGTATTGTGTATAGATGTTGGGTTGTCATGTTGCAGTTATATATGACGTTGGTGAGGGCGCATTTAAAGTATTGTGTTCAGTTTTGGTCACCATGTTCTAGGAAAGATGTTGTCAAGCTTGAAAGGGTTCAGAGGAGATTTACCAAGTTGCCAGGACTCGAGGGACTGGGCTATAGGGAGACGTTGAGCAGGCTAGAATTTATTCCTTGGAGTGCAGGAGGGTGAAATGTGATCTTTTAGAGGAGTACAAAATCATGAGAGGAATAGATTGGGTGAACGCAGAGTCTTTTACCCAAAGTTGGGGAAGTGAGAAAGGGAGGAAACAGGTTTAAGGAGAGGGGGGGAAGATATAAGGGCAACCTATCTATCTCCTCAGGCATCTCATTCCATCTACCCACTACCCTTTACAGTGAGAAATAGTCTGTCTCCTGACTGTGAGGTTCTCAAATGTGATTTTGTTTCCACACACTCTGGCCAAAGTACAAAAAGTGTTGAGATTCCAAGCTTGTCGCACCTGCCATAGGAATGTAAAACGCTGATGCCAGCTGTACTGCATGGCAAATAATTCCCTTCCAATTTCCTGATCACACAACCACACAAGGAAAACAAATCCTGCACTCAGACTGATATAGACCAGAAAGAATGCGAATCTGTCCTGTCTAGGTCATTACATTTATAACAACACACAGTAATGTTTGCCTTCCATCAAGAACAGCCTTTACTTTAATCTTTGGCATGTTCTGAGCCTAGTTCCTGGTAATTTTTTTAATGATCAGTTATAAACAAGCATAAACACATTGGCATAATGGGCATTCAGTTAATTTGTCATGTCATAAGTGATAGGAGCAGAATGAGGCCATTCGGCCCATCAAGTCTACTCCGCCATTCAATCATGGCTGATCTATCTCTCCCACCTAACCCGATTCTCCTGCCTTCTCCCCATAACCCCTGACACGCGTAATAATCAAGAATCTATCTATCTCTGCCGTAAAATTATCCATTGATGGCTTCCACAGCCTTCTGTGGCAAAGAATTCCACAGATCAACACCCTCTGACTAAAGAAATTCCTCCTCATCTCCTTCATAAAGGAACATCCTTTAATTCTGAGGCTATGACCTCTAGTCATAGACTCTCCCGCTAGTGGAAACATCCTCTCCACATCCACTCTATCTAAGCCTTTCACTATTCGGCACTTTTCAATGAGGCCCCCCTCATTCTTCTAAACTCCAGCGAGTACTTGCCCAGTGCTGTCAAACGCTCATCATAGGTTAACCTACTCATTCCTGGGATCATTCTTGTAAACCTCCTCTGGACCCTCTCCAGAGCCAGCACATCCTTCCACAGATATGGTGCCCAAAATTGCTCACAATATTCCAAATGCAGCCTCACCAGCACCTTATAGAGCCTCAGCATTACATCTCTGCTTTTGTACAAGCCCTCTTGAAATAAATGCTAGCATTGAGTTTGCCTTCATTACTACTGATTCCACATCCAGGTTAACTTTTTTGAATCCTGCACCAGCTCTCCAAAGTCCCTTTGCACCTCCAATTTCTGGATTTTCTCCCCATTTAGAAAATAGTCTAAGCCTTTATTCCTGCTACCAAAATGCATGACTCCGCACTTTGCTACGCTATATTCCATCTGCCACTTCTCTGCCCACTCTCCCAACCTGTCCAAGTCCTTCTGCAGAGTCCCTGCTTTCTCTGCACTACCTGCCCCTCCACCTATTTTCGTATCATCTGCATGAAGGATCCACAACAGGCTGATTAGGGATAGTCAGCATGGTTTGGTACGAGGGGAGGTCATGTCTCACAAATCCGTTGAGTTTTTTGAAGATGTGGCCAAAAAGGTTGATGAGGGCAGAGCTGTAGATGTTGTGTACATGGACTTCAGCAGAGCATTCAACAAGGTTCCGCATCGTAGGCTGCTCTGGAAGGTTAGATCGCATGGGATCCAAGGAGAGATAGCTGAATGGATAGAAAATTGGCTTCATGGAAGGAAACAGAGGGTGATGGTGGAAGGTTGCTTCTCAGACTGGAAGCCTGTGACTAGTGGTGGGCCTCAGGGTTCGGTGCTGGGCCCATTGCCGTTTGTCATCTACATCAATGTGAATGTACAAGACATGATTAGGAAGTTTGCAGATGACACAAAAGTGGGCGTTGTTGTAGATAATGAAGATGATTGTCAAAAATTGCAGCAGGATCTTGATCGGTTGGGCAGGAGGATTGGTTAATAGAATTTAGTTTAGTTTAGAGATACAACGCAAAAACAGGCCCTTCGGCCCACCAAGTCCTTACGCCGACCAGCGATCCCCGCTAACATTAACACTAACCTACACATACACCAAGCCAATTTACTTACAAACCTCCACATCTTTGGAGTGTGGGAGGAAAGCAAAGATCTTGGAGAAAACCCACGCGGTTACAGAGAGAACGTACAAACTCCGTACAGACAGCACCCGTGATCGGGATCGAACCCTGCAAGCACGGTAAGGCAGCAACTCTACCGCTGCACCACTGTGCCGCCCAGATACAGATAAATCTCAGGTGTTACATTTTGGGAAGTCTAACATGGGTAGGACCTACACAGTGAATGGTGGGGCTCTGGGGAGTGTTGTAGGGCAGAGGGATCTCGGAGTGCAGATACATAGTTCCTTGAAGGTGGCATCACAGGTGGTCAAAAAGGCTTTCGACACTTTTTTACCCAAAGGGTGGTGGGTGTATGGAACGAGCTGCCAGAGAAGGTAGTTGGGCAGGGACTATCACAATGTTTAAGAAGCATTTAAACAGGTACATGGATAGGATAGGTTTGGAGAGATATAGGCCGAACGCAGGCAGATGGGATAGCGTAGATGGGGCATGTTGGTGGGTGTGGGCAAGTTGAGCTGAAGGGCCTATTTCCATGCTGTATGACTATGACTATGACAACAATAAAAATGAGCAGAGCTTAATCTCAGCAAGTATGAGGTGTTGCTCCTTTTGGGAGGATGTTTCCACGAGTAGGAGAGTCTAGGACTAGAGGTCATAGCCTCAGAATGAAAGGAATTATGATTAGGAAGGAGATGAGGAGAAATGTCTCTAGTCAGATGGTGGTGAATCTGTGGAATTCTTTGCCACAGAAGGCTGTGGAGGCCGTCAGTGGATATATTTAAAGAGAGATAGATAGATTATTGATTAGTACGGGTGTCAGAGGTTATGGGTAGAAGGCAGGAGAATGGGGTTAGGAGGGAGAGATAGATCAGCCATGAATGAATGGAGGAGTAGACTTGATGGGCTGAATGGTCTAATTCTACACCTATCCCTTCTCACCTTACGGGTTTAAATGTAAGAGGAATGTATAGGGAGGTTGCGCGGCAGTCGAGATCACGATCCGTGACCCGTACTGTTGCCACGCAACGGCAACTGGAGTACACGCGGTGAACTGCAGGTAAGCACATACAATGGCTGCCAGTACAGCGGGCCCGTCTTCTGTCCCAGCATCCGGACTCCACGCTGACTGGTTCCGCGCTCGCGGACCCCGGGCCGTCTATCCCCGCGGCCGGGGGTGGGGAGGAGGTCGTGGAGGGTGGGTGGGGGAGGGGGGGGGCGATGCAGCGCGGTCAGTGACTCTAGGTGGGCGGAGGGACCAGACTGTCCCCAACTCTGCTGCAGCTGACAGGGATGTTGCTGGGTTTATGGCCCCGTGTGTCCGCTGCCCGGAGCCGCGGCCCCGCTCCACCCGGCTCCGTGTGTGGGCGCTGCCGACCCACAGCCCGTGACAGTGCGGCCGCACAGGGGGAGGGTGGGCGGAGGGCGGCCGTGGCCGGACAACGCTGACCCCGGGGGGGAGAGTGGGGGCTGTCCCGAGGGATGCGCTCCTTCGGCCGCTTACACCTTGGTGCTCGGGTTTAGAGCAGAAATACTGGAGCATTTGGTTCAGAGCGCTAAGTCACCCTCCACAATTATTTACAGCGCACAAATTGGCGATTTCGGCGGGTTTTAACAGGTAAGAAAGTACATGTTTCGTGTGTTAACAGTGTCTGCCGGAAGCTGCCATGTCCTCCACATGGATTGAGCTGCTCCGTGCGCCACGCCCTTTGACCCGATGACCTTACGTGCAACCCCCCCTATACAGTTAATGGCAAGCCATCATTGATGTACAGAGAGATGTTGGGTTGCAACTCCATGGCTACCTGAAAGTGGCATGCATGTGGATAGAGTGGTGAAGAAGCTGACCTGTATGCTTGCCTACAGTGGTCGTGGCATTGAGTATAAGAGTCAGGAAGTCATGTTTGACCTTTATGGTTCTTTATTCAGGCCACATTAGGAGTATTGTGTGCAGTGCTGGTCGCTCATTTTCAGGGGGGGATGTGGAGGCTTCCCAGAAGGTGCATGAGTTTTACCAGGATGATGTCTCAATGAGAGGGTATTAGCTACAAGGCGAGGTTGAATAAACTTGGATAGACACAAAAAACTGGAGTTACTCAGCAGGTCAGGCAGCATCTCTGGAGAAAAGGAATGGGTGACGTTTCGGGTCGAGGCCTTTCTTCAGAGTCAGGGGAAAGGGAAGCAAGAGATATAGATTGTGGTGATGCAGAGAGGTATAGAACAAATGAATGAAAGATAGGCAAAAAAGTAACGATGATAAAGGAAACAGGCCATTGTTAGCTGTGGGCTAGGTGAGAACGAGTTACAGACAATGAGACTCAACAAGACGACTTTGAAGCTGGTACGACCACTAGGGTGGGGGAGGGATGGAGAGAGAAGGAGATGCAAGGGTTACTTGGATAAACTTGGATTGTTTCCTCTGGAATTTCGGAGGTCAAGGGAATCCTGAAAGAAGGATATACAATTAGGAGAGGAGATACTGTAGGTTAGAACAAACTTCAGACTAGAAAGCATAGTTTTAAGGTGAGAGGGGCAAAGTTTAAAAGAGATATGCGGTCCAAGTTTTTAATAGAGAGTGGTGGGTGATTGGAACATGTTGTAGGGAGTAGTGGTGAAGGCAGATGGGATAGCATGGAAATTGAGGGGTGATCTTACTGAGGCATCTAAAATCACAACGGGCATAGATAAGGTAAATAGTCACAGTCCAAGGTATGGAAGTTTAAAACTAGAGTATTGTGGTCACTTCTGGGCACCATGTTATAGGAAAGATGTTGTCAAGCTGGAAAGGGTACAGAGACGATTTACAAGGATGGTACCAGGACTGGAGGGTCTGAGCTACAGGGAGAGGTTGAGTAGGTTGGGACTCTGTTCCTTGGAGCACAAGAGGATGAGGAGTGATCTTATAGAGTGTATAAGATCATGAGAGGAATAGATCGGGAAGATGCACAGAGTCTCTTGCCCAGAGTAGGTGAATCGAGGACCAGAGGGCATAGGTTTAAGGTGAAGGGGAAAAGATTTCGTAGGAATCTGAGGGGTAACTTTTTCGCACAGAGGGTGTATGGAACAAGCTGCCAGAGGAGGTGGCTGAGGCTGGGACTATCACAACATTTGAGAAACAGTTAGACAGGTACATGGATAGGACAGGTTTGGAGGGATACGGACCAAATGCAGGCAGGTGGGTCTAGTGTAGCTGAGACATGTTGGCCGGTGTGGGCAAGTTGGGCCAAAGGGCTTGTTTCCACACTGTGTCACTATATGACTCCAGATTCAGGTTAAAGATGCGAGGTAAAAGAATTAAAAGGGATCTAAGGGGAAACGTTTTTGCACAGTTGTGTGTACATGGAACGAGCTGCCAGAAGCCCCGGTAGAGGCGCGTACAATTACGATATTAAAAAAGCAGATCATGTTTAGGAATGGTTGGGTGAGATATGGGCAAGGCACAGGCAACTGGAACTATCTCTCTCAGGTAACTTAAAGCAACGTGTCTATATAAGTTGGGCCAAAGAACCAGTTTCCATGCTATATACCTCGAGGAGTCAATGACTTGCGATATACATTAATGTATGGAGCAAAATCTCAAAGATTGTTCTAGAACTTTCAAAGTATAAATGCTCCCTGGATGGTATTTACATGTTTTAAGAATAGAAGTAATGAGGAAAGAGCAGCAACATGGGATTAGATGTGACAGCGGCCTATACCTGGCCCAAGCCTCCTTCTTACTCTTGACCAAAGCCACAATTTCCCTCGCCATCCAGGCTTCCTTACGTTTGCCTGCCTTGCCCTTCACTCTAACAGGGACGGGCATGTCATGAACTCTTGTCAGCACGCTTATAAAAACATCCCACTTTCCTGACATTCCTTTTCCTTCAAAACAATCTACTTGAGTGAGACCTTCTCTCAGACTCACTAAGTTGGCCTTGCCCCAATTGAGCATTTTAACTTATGGGCCCGCACTGCCCCTATCCATAACTATCTTAAACCTAATAGAACAGCGGTCACTGGGCCCAATAGGCTCATCCACGAACACTTCATCCACTGGCCCCTTCAGTCATGGCTACAACGTCCCAGTCGCTCGTACCTATCCACAGCCTAATCTCATCGGCCTTACACGTCAGGCCCCTTGCATTAAAATACATGCAGTTTAAACCAACCCACCTTCCTCGCTCTCCGCCTTTCACCTGCCCATTCTGTCCACTAACCTTTCCCACACCACATGCTATTACAACTTCTAACCTCTCACCTCCCTCTGTCCAGCACCAGATCCCACCCCGTGCCAATCTAGTTCAAACCCTCCTGTGTAGCATTAGCAAACCTTCCAAATGGGGACCCTTCTTCAGACTGAAGGATTTCAGATTTCAATCATGTCCATTTTTTTAAAAGTCACTTTAAAGTCACTTCTTTTCTGGAGCGGGGGATCTCAGGCTCATCACTCTGAAGAAGGGTCCCGACATGAAACATTGTCTGTCCACACACAGATGCTGCCCGACCCACTGAAATCCACCAGCACTTTGTGTTTTGCTCAGCATTCCAGCATCTGCAGTTCCTTGTGTCTCCAAAACGGACCTTTCCTGCCACCTAGTGGTGGTCCCCAGTACGGCTGCCTGGCTGATTTCCCAGCTAAACTCATAGTCATGGAGTCACACAGAGTGGAAACAGGCCCTTCGGCCCAACTTGCCCACGCCGACCAACACGCCCCATCTGCCTGCAAGAAGTGCATACTGGATTGTGGAACTCGAATGGGGGTGTGTGGGGGGGGGGGGGGGGGGGGGGCGGAGGACATCAGAATATTTATCTTGAGACCTGGGTCAATAAACTATCTTGAATCTTGAATCTTGGGTGTAATGTGATTAATTTTCATCAACCATCTAATATAATGTTAAAGAAGGAACTGCAGATGCTGGAAAATCGAAGGTAGACAAAAATGCTGGAGAAACTCAACGGGTGAGGCAGCATCTATGGAGCGTAGGAAACAGGCAACGTTTTGGGCCGAAACACATTTTCAGACTGATTTGTTCAGTTCAGAGATACAGCATGGAAACAGGGCCTTCGGCCCATCGAGTTCAAGCCGACCATCGATCACCCATTCACACTAGTTCTATGCTATCCCACTTTCTCATCCACTCATTCTCATACACACTAGGGGTGATTTACAGAGGGCCAATTCACCTACAAATCTGCACGTCTTTGGGATGTGGGAGGAAACCGGAGCACCCAGAGGGAACCCATGGGGTCACAGGGAGAACGTGCAAACTCCGCACAGGCAGCACCCATGGTCAGGATCGAACCTGGGTCTCTGGTGCTGTGAGGCAGCAGCTCTACCAGTATCAATGTGTGTAGAGCTTGGACTAACAAGTTACACTAGCAAAACAAGCAAAGCACAAAGTGCTGGTGGAACTAAAGGTAAGTTTGCAAATCTTGGTCAAAATATCGTGTTGCTTGAAAACAGTGGGTCTTCACTCTAAGCGTGCAACGTTAAAAGAAAGTGTCTATTAAATATTGCATCTACCGCAAGTGTTACCTTGGGATCCGCTTTAATTGATGCAGTCAACTAACGTTAACCTAATCAAATAAGCCTTTGTAGCCCAAGGTGGTCAATTTCGAGCGTGTTTGAAATTCCTGGGTGGAATTTGTATGCAGTCTGCATCTCAAGGTGCACCAAAAATTGGTGTTACCTTCAGAAACCTTTCAAAAACAACATTTGAAATGTTAATATATTCAAATTGTCACATTGTGGAATACAGCAGACTCATTTGGTCTCTTTGATTGTCAAAGCTGGTGATCAAACATCTGGAAAAGACAATACGACCTGAATATCACCCCACCTGCCCATCTGTCCAGTGGATGTGGAGAGGATGTTTACACTAGTGGGAGAGTCTAGGACTAGAGGGCACAGACTCAGAATAAAAGGCCCACTTGGGCGACCTAATTGGCGAGTTTAGAAGAGTTTAGGAGACTTCTAAAAAATGTCATGTTGAGGACCTCCTTCGACTATGTTGAAGACCAGCTTCGACTAGCTATGACTAGCTTCGGGAAAATTGGATACCAAATAGTGGAGAGTGAAGACGACGTCCTTCGACCTCCCTTCGACTATGATGAAGACTATCTACGACTACCTTCGATTACCTTCGATTACCCTCGATTACCTACGACTAACATGCCGACCTACTACGACCTACTACGACTAAACCTACGAGAAAAAAAAGTATCGATTTTTCCCATGGCGACCTTTTTTTACTCACGGGCATTTTTCAACATGTTGAAAAATACGCCACGACCTAGCTGAGGCCTCGAGTATGCGGAGACCACTCTCGAGCATGAAGGAGAGTTACAAAGACCTCCTACGACCTCGTGTCGACCATGCTGCGAGTATGAGTCGAGGGCAAACTCGCCAGAACTCGCGGATTAGGTCGCCCAAGTGGGACAGGCTCTTTAGTCAGAGGGTGTTGAATCTGTGGAATTCATTGCACAGGCAGCTGTAGAGGCCAAGTCTATGGATTTTTCTATAGTGGAGATTGATGGATTCGTTTTGATTAGTAAGGGTGTTGGGTGTTATGGGGAGAAGGCTGGAGAATGGGGTTAGGAGGGAGAGATAGTTCAGCCATGCTTGAATGGCTGAGTAGACTCGATGGGCCAAATGGCCTAATTTTACTCCTACCACTTATGCACTTATTCCAAAAAGAGTCACACAGCGCTGCGATCGGTAATAATAGACATGGCAACCAAAGCATCATCAAGCTACAAACAAGGAAGGAAACAAGGAAAGCTACAGACTGCAGCTGCTGGTTAACAAAATTAAAAGCTGTCAGTGGATCTAACAGCATCCCTGGAGAACATGGATAAGTTCCCTTGCAGGTCTGGACTTCTTCAGAATTAGACCATTCGGCCCATCGAGTCTACTCCGCAATTCACTCATGGCTGATCTATCTCTCCCTCCGAACCCCATTCTCCTGCCTTCTCCCCATAACCTCTGACACCCGTACTAGAATCTTAGCAAGAATCTGTCAACCTTCGCTTTGAAAATATCCACTGACCTGGCCTCCACAGCCTTCTGTGGCAAAGAATTCCACGGATTCACCACCCTCTGACAAAAGAAACTGCTCCTCATCTCCTTTTAATTGAATGATTCAACGATAGTTTATAGTCACATGTACCTAGGTATAGTGAGATGCTTTGTTTTACGTAAATCCCGGTAAAATCATACAGCAGACCACACCAAAGCAGTACACAAGAGTCGGAAGAAGGGTCTGGACCCGAAACGTCACCCATTCCTTCTATCCAGAGATGTTGCCTGTCCCGCTGAGTTACTCCAGCATTTTGTATCTATCTTCAGTCACGTTTCTGGCACTGACGAAGCTTCAAAAAGTCGAACAGTTTTATGTTCAGATGAAGGTACTTTCTAAAGGTACATCCTTTTATTCTGAGGCTGTTCCCTCTGGTCCTAGACTCTCCTAAGAGTGGAATAATGTCATATACATAAGCTGTTAAGAAGGTGCCTGGCTATTTTAGTTTATTTTAGTTTAGGTTAGAGATACAGCACGGGAACAGGCCCTTCGGCCCACTGAGTCCGTGCAGACCAGCGATCCCTGCATATTAACACTCTCCTTCACACACTAGGAACATTTAAAATATTTCTACCAAGCCAATTAACCTACAAACCTGCACGTCTTTGGAGTGTGGGAGGAGACCGACGATCTCGGAGTAAACCCACGCAGGTCACGGGTAGAATGTACAAACTCCGTACAGACAGCACCCGTAGTCGGGATCGAACCCGGGTTCCTCACACTGTAAGGCAGCAACTACACTGCTGCACCACTGTGCCTTGGTCAAGGCAGACTAGCGATTTTATTGCTTGAAGCACAGGAGTGATTTTTCTGAGGTATGCAAAATTATGAGTTGAATTGATAAGGTGAATACTTTTCGCAGGTAGAGTCAAGAACCAGAGGGCACAGGTTTAAGGTGAGGTGGGGAAAGATTGAATAGGAGCCAGAGGGGCAACTTTTTCACTCAGATGGTGGTGGGTGTATGGAATGAGCTGCCCGAGGAGGTAGTGGAGGCAGGTACCTGTGGTCGGGATCGAACCCGGGTCTCTTGCGCTGCAGGCCCTGTAAGGCTGCAACTCTACCGCTGCGCCACCGTGGACGCCCACTACTCTGCTGTTTTTGTGTTCATTTCACACTTTGCATTGCTGGATGTTACAGGCACCAACGAGATTACCGTGACTCACAGCCCCAGAAACACGGAGCAGGGAGACGGGGCGCTGCAGGCTCAAGAACAGCGCGTATCGTACTGTCCAAGCCATGACGCGTAACAAGACTCATAGACTCAAATCATTAACTCCGTACAGACAGCACCCGTAGTCGGGATCGAACCTTGCTATCGGTGCTGTCCGTACGGAGTTTGTACGTTCTCCCCGTGACCTGCGTGGGTTTTCTCCGAGATCTTCGGTGCCCTCCGACACTCCAAAGACGTGCAGGTTTGCAGGTTAATTGGCTTGATATAAATGTAACTTGTCCCTAGTGTGTGCAGGATGGCGTCAATGTGCGGGGATCGCTGGTCAGCACACACCCGGTGGGCCGAAGGGCCTGTTTCCGCACTGTATCTCTAAACTAAACTAAACCACCAGCTGTAGATTTTATTTTACTTACGCGAGGCGAGAGGTGTCTCAGTCAAAGGCTGTGATCACACCTCCAACGTTTGACGGCACAACAAGATATTAATACACAAAGAAGACGATTCAATGTGATGTACAAAGGTTGATTAGTTCAATGATGATAATCATTAATCTGCACCTAATACACAAGAAGATCATTTGTGTCGCACCAGGGCTGATTAGCTTGATGGTGATACCCACTACCTCTGCACCTTACACACAAAGGAGATGACTCACGGTGCCCAAGCGTTTAGTTTAGTTTAGAGATACAGCGCCGAAACAGGCCCCTTGGCTGACTGAGCCCGCATCGACAAGCGATCCCCGCACACTGATGCTATCCTACACGCACTAGGGCCAATTAAAAAATTTTACCAAGCCAATTAACCTGCAAACCTGTACGTCTTTGGAGTGTGGGAGGAAACGGAAGATCTCAGAGGAAACCCATGTGGTCACGGGGAGAACGTACAAACTCCGTACGGACAGCACCCGTTTCCCCCCACACTCCAAAGACGTACAGGTATGTAGGTAAATTGGCTTGGGAAAAGTCATCATTGCCCCTAGTGCGTGCAGGAGAGTGTTAATGTGCGGGGGTCGTTGGTCGGCACGGACCCGGTGGGCCAAAGGGCCTGTTTCCGCGCTGTATCTCTAAACTAAGCTAAACTCAGCAAAGTTGGAGGCGACTTCAAGAATGCTACATCTTGCGTATCTGAAACTGCTGGGGCAACTCGAAAAGGAGGCAGCATTCATTCCAAGAGCAAGTGTAATTGTAACGGAGGAATCTATATTATCAACAGCAAAAACTGAGTTCCACACGTGCCAGATGTTACGAATTCATGTCAATATAAAATGCTGGAGTAACTCAGGCAGCATCGCTGGAGAGAAGGAACGGGTGACATTTTGGGTCGAGACCCTTCTTCAGACCTATGTCATCTCTCACCTTCCTGCCTTCCTTCCTACTCATCCCACTGATATCCAGTTTTCTCATCATCCTTCAGTGAAATATATTGGCTTGGGATATATTAAACACAAGGAGAAGCATGACAAGACGCAAGCACAATCTAGTAATCTAAAATTGCAGTCAATTTTCCCCACCAGAATATAAGTTTCAAACTGTTGAGCTTCGAAAAGGTGTTCAAACGATACGGGAAAAGAGGGAACATACTTTTTCTGTACAAAGTAGAGAAGAAACACCTTTCCAGAGCAGAATAAACTAAGTCAAGAGAAAGTTGCCATTAAACAACAGCTTCGACCGACACCGAATGCAGGGCCGGATTTAGATGAAGAGAGGCCCTAGGCCATTCCACTAGTGAGGCCCCTCCCAATCCCCCACCCCCACGGAAGAATCCACCAGATTGACAACGATTTGCAGTCGAGCGTGGCCAATGAGATAAGGGGCTGGAAAGCTGTGCTTTTATTTATTTATTTATTGCCAGTGCTAGTGTCGAGTTATCGGCTTAAAACACTATTATTCTGAAATGGAGGGCAAGGAAAATTACTGAACGGTTGTTTAGAGACTACAGTGCGTTATGACAGCATATGTAAGAAAGGCCTATCACAGTGTCAAAAATATTATACATCTTGGTCAGAGGCCCCCTAGATTTTGAACCCCTAGGCTTCAGCCTACGAGGCCTATAGGTAAATCCGGCTCTGATCGAATGACTAGGTGGGTAAACGGGCTTCACCACTGCGGATGATGAATATTGTCATTCAGAGAAAGAGGACATACATCAGAACAATGGGAGGACAGGAGGTTCTCAAGCATTTCCAGCAAACACAGGCAGGAGCATGAGAAAACAACAGCAGAAACAACAGTCACGCCAAGCTCATGTAACTAAAACCCAGAGTGTGCAACGAAAGAAAGTGGAGGAGGCCATGTATGAAGAGGTGGAGAGTGAAGAGATGCAGAGGCAGCGTGAGAGGACTTGGGAAGGGGCAGTTGCAAAGGTCCCTGGAGAGCCAGGCCAACAGTGAGGTGGCCCTAACACGGCAGATAGGCACAAAATGCTGGAGTAACTCAGCGGGCTAGATAGCATCTCTGGAGAGAAGGAACAGGTGACTTTTCGGGTCGAGACCCTTCTTCAGACTGAGAGTCAAGGGAAAGGGAAATGAGAGATATAGACGTGATGTAGAGGTGGCGAGGCTGACGATGGCAGCCTCGCCAACAGTCTCTTTTGGTCTTTTTGTCGTTATTTTTATTGTGTTTTAAAAGTTTGTGTTAATGTTCTCTGGTTTGTTTTATGTGGGGGGTGGGGGAGGGGGTCAGGGGAACCTTTTAAAATCTCTTACCTTGCCGGAGATGCGATTTTTTTCCGGATCAATCTCCGGTCGCTCTGCGGCCTAACACCGTGGAGCTGGCGGCCTTGCTCGGGACTGACTGACGAGGACTGACGGACGAGGACTTACCATCGGAGCCAATCCCTCGCCTGGGATCGACACTCCAACCGCAGCCTGCGGATTTCACCATCGAGGTGCTCGCAGTCTCGGGTAGAGACTGATGTGGGGAAGCTCCAAACGACACAGAAGGTTTCGACCAGCCCGACCCGGGGTTGATCGCCCGGCACGGGTAGCTGACATCCTCCCGATGCAGGAGCTTGATCGCCCCAACGCGGAGGGCCGACCGCCGGCTACGGGAGCCAAGATCGTCCCGTCAACGGAAGGCTCGAGGCCCCCTATCGCAGAGAACAAAGAAGGGAAGAGATTGGACTTTTTTCGCCTTCATTCACAGTGAGGAATGTGGAGGAGTCACTGTGGTGGATGTTTATGTTAAAATGTGTTTTGTGTGCAACACGTGGAGGAGTCACACGTGGAGGAGACATGGAGACATGGAGGTGTCAAGCAACACGTGGAGGAGTCAGCGCGGATCATCGCTTCCGGACCCGCTAAATTCAACAGCTGCGATGCTTTCAAATCATCGGGATCATTTCGGTGAACGATGCGGATATAATGAGCATAGTCTTTCTCAAACATTCGCCATCGCTCGGCAATATCGGAGTCAAACATGAGCGGGCTAGGCCTTCGACAAGTTAGCCATGTCATCAAAATCACTCACAAATAAAAACTGATAAAAAATTAAATCGCGGTAAACAGACGCGGGGTAGACCCGATTTTCTGACACCATGTAAAGAGCTCAAACTTACACAGGTTGAAGCACAAGCATCTTTATTGTTCAGGTCATTATCTACTAAGCAGGTCATTCAAGACACGTTCACACGTTTGAGTGTAGTGTGTAGTGTATAGTGTTTTTTTAAACTGGGTATGTGTGAGGGGGCGGGGGGTGGGGGGTGGGGGGGGGAACTTTTAAAATCTTTTCCCTGTACGGAGGAACCGACCTTTCGGAGCTCCCGCAACGGCAACTTCTCCTGCCCGAGTTGTGGGGTTGAGGATGACCTGGAGCGGGGCCTTACATCGCCCGGCGCGGCTTTAAATTGCCGCGGGACTTGCTAGCGCCCGCCGGGGGCTCCAACACCAAGACCCGGAGCGTGGCCATGCATCGCCCGGCGCGGCCTTAATGGCTGCGGGACTTATTTACCATTGCCCACCGGGGGCTTTGACTTTGACATCGGGAGGAGAATGTGAAGTGCAGGGGAGAGATAAGACTTTGCCTTCCATCACAGCGAGGAGGAGATTCGCTGTGATGGATGTTTGTGTAAATTGTGTTGTGTCTTGGTTCTTCTTCTTGTTTGTATGACTGCAGAAACCAAATTTCGTTTGAACCTCTGGGTTCAAATGACAACAAATAAAATCTAATCTAATCTAATCTAATCTAATCTACGGCTACTGCCAGGCAGTGGGCGAGTTCTTACACTATGAATGTTTTAATTAGGCGGAGTTATAATTACTAAGTATTCTAATTGGCTAACATGCAATAGCCAATCTTCAGACTTTATCTTGCGCTAAATGTTATTCCCTTTACCCTGCATCTGTACACTATGGACGGCTCGATTGTAATTTTGTTTAGAGATTCAGCGCGGAAACAGGCCTTTCGGCCCACCGGGTCCGCGCCAACCAGCGATCCCCGCACATTAACACTATCCTACACCCACTAGGGACAATTTTTACATTTACCGGGCCAATTAACCTACAAACCTGTACATCTTTGGAGTGTGGGAGGAAACCGAAGATCTCAGAGAAAACTGATGCAGATCACGGGGAGAACGTACAAACTCCGTACAGACAGCACCCGTAGTCGGGTTTGAACCAGGGTCTCTGGCGCTGCATTCACTGTAAGGCAGCAACTCTACCGCTGCGCCACCGTGACCGCCCTGTACCGTGACCGTTATCATGTATAGTCTTTTCGCTGACTGGATAGCATGCAACATAA
>JAXLNO010002073.1:0-34584 GCA_038087875.1 Malacoraja senta | reverse complement strand
CCAGCAAAAGCCCTTCACGTTGTAACTTAAATCGAGAGCTATACATTGATCTACACTTCCTACATCAGGCATTCCTCCACCGAGGGATAAGTGAAACTACTTCATATTTTGTGGAATTAAACGTGTTTGTTTAAGAGAGTGTGACTGATATTGAGGTTCCGTCATTCCCCGGACACCACTGGAGAGTTGACGGGCGTATTAATGAACATCTGAACCGCGCTTTGGCTCAATTGTGCTCCCCGGTCTTAACGCTGATACTAGGACTATTCCAGATGGGACGGGCAGCAATTCTGTACGTCAATGAAATCATCTATCCGATACTGGCGGCTTTTGGTATCCCTGGTAAGCTGTGCTTGAGTCGCTTATTGCGTTGCTGGTCTGTTTCAACTCTAAAAGGCGTGAGTACTCTGACAGACTTTTTCGGAATCCCCTGCACAACAACAAACTGTACTCCGATCAGTACAGCCAAATCATCCGAATAGACATCGAAGTAGCGTCGCAACGCACAGTCAAATGGACAGGGAACAGAATAGAAGATATTCGTATAGACGTACAAATGTTGGACAGCGGGTTGAATGAAAGCAGCGACGTAAATGGGGGTAAACGGGAACTTGACTCTCCAACGGACTATTGGAATAACTAAACTGATGAGTTTTTGAAGAGGTCAGAATTCAAGGATGGTGGGCCTCACAAGTCTGTAGCGCCGGAGAGGGAGACATTGATAAGGAAGAGTTTGTAAAACGACCGTGAACATTACATTGGATCCTAAAGTACTGGAGTAATTCAGCGGGTCATGCGGCATCTCTGCCGGACAAGGATAGCCGACGTTTCGGGTCGGGATCTTTCTTCAGATCCCATGACCGGGTGAGCTACTCCAGCGTCTGCAGTTATTCGTGCTTCCAATATATTGTAGTTGAGAGTTAACCAGTAGGCCAGTGGTGAGTGTGGGGTACAAGTTGGTGACCAAGTGAGACAAAAGGACAAAGTGGTGATGGTGCCGCTGATTGTAGATGAAGGAATCTTAATCTGCCCTCTGTGTACTGTGTACTGTCCTCCTCCACTATCACCAGCCAATAATAAACCCTCCCTCAGACAGCACAACTGCTTCCGTCTATTCGGCTCCCTTGTCGGTTTTCAACGCAGGCACCACTTAAATCTCTCCAAAATCTTTCCACTTAAATCTCTTCACTGCATCGTAGAACGAGTCCACCGAAATGTTGCACCTCGTCTCACTCTCCGTCAGACGCAGCCCGAGTATTTTCAGCAATAACTTTCCCATTTCAGTTATCCAGATCCATTAGTTTTCTCACTGCTTGCCATTTTGATTGATAACGAAACCAAAATGTTTTTAAAGAGCAGAAGGAGAAATTGAAGTGGTTTAATTAGAACGCGAGAGATTACCTAAACCTGAAATAGAAATAGGGTGTGTTAGAAAACAGAAAGGGGCAGTTTACGGGTTGGTGTTTCAGATCAAAGACCATCCCTTCAATCTCTGATGCTCACCGTCAGTCTTGGAGCTAAAGCGTGAGCATTTTTCAGATTGAGTTCTTGGACCTAAAGCCTGTTTCCAGATTGTTTAGGGTTTTTTTTCTTGTCGTGCAAAGATACAGTTATATTTTCAGATTGATGACCTTATATTGGAGTTTCGAGAGTATTTTGGGACTGGCGACATGATTACACTGTTTTTTATTTTTTTAATTTGTATTTTATTACACTGTTTTTAAATGAAGCTGATAAAATCACTCTGCCTGTGCAAATTGGCATTGAATGACGTGCGGCAACGAACGCTTCGAACTCCAATTGAGCACCTTTTGTTGTCCGTCTCGTTGAATGTCATAATTCATAAAGTAATGCAGCGCGGAAGTGGAGCCTTCGATCCAATTTGTTCATCCCATCCAAGATGCCCCATCTACACTTGTCCCATTTGCACGCTTTTAGCTCATATATGTCGGAAACGTTTGAATTTGCCCAAATGGGTTTCAAATGATGTTTTATTATCTACCTCAAATACCTCATCTACCAGCCCGTTCCCTGCACCCACCTGTGGTAAAGCTTCATATTAAGTACATCCCTTGCTTATGCCCATGGGCCCGTGTGCCAACGCGTGTATCGATAGGATGATCCAGAGTACGTTCAGACAGGAAGTGAAGAATGCGCTTAAATATTTAACTGGGGTTATTAGTAAACCCAAGATACTGGCGCCGCAGTGGCCTGGAACCAGACTTGGGATGTGACGCCGACCTTCGCTTTATTCTTCCACAAGATCGTGCTGTTCTGTGCTCTCGATTCTACCCAGAACGGACTCGTGGAATAAGACTCCCCATTAAAATAGATTTTACCCCATTGCACCATTTATTCTCGATATCATGTGGCTCTTGTCCATTCACCGCATCTGATCCCCTTATAATTTCTTGCAGCCCCCAGACCTAATCTTAATTCCATTAAATTGGTGGTTTCATTGAAATATTAATTCAATTGCATGTTTGTTCTTCCTTTAGCGAACGTGCTGACGGCTGTGATCCTACACCGGGGAAAGTACGTGCTCTCCAGAGGAATCACCCGTTACACGGTGGCGATGGCAATCTCCGACCTTCTGGTTATAATCTTACACGTGTTACTCCGGGAAATCTACATTTACTACGTCCATAACTCCTTCCTCTCCCTCAGCGCAGTTTGTCCTTCTAATGTGTACCTGCGGATCGTCACCGTGGACTATTCCGTCTGGTTAACAGTGTCCTTCACCTTTGACCGTTTTGTCAGCATTTGCTGCACGAAGCTGAGACTCATCTATTGCACGGACAGGACGGCCGCCGTGGTCATTGTGTCCATGTGCGCGCTGTGCTGCATAAAGTACATCCCCTTTCACTTCATATACGAGTCACGCTTCACTGTGGGCAGTGTCAAGTGGGGTTGCCGACCTAAACCCGCCTAATTCCCCTCCATCTGGTGGGTGGCTTTTTCGTGGATGTGCACCATCTCTCTCTCCTTCCTCCCCTTCCTTCTGGTTCTATTGTTTAATGGGTTGACGGTCAGGAACATCGTTGCGGCCAGCAGAGTCCGCCGGCGCCTGAAGGCACTGGATGGCAAGGACACTGAGACGGAGAATCGGCGCAAGTCCACAGTTTTGCTGTTTACGGTGTCCGGCGCCTACATACTGCCTACATTTCCACTCGAGTAACTGTGAATTTCGTGGGCGGGGATCACACAAGCCCCTCTTATAACGCCTACGAAGTGGGCGTCTTGCTCATGCGTATGAGCTCGTGTGCCAACACTTGCATCTATGGGATGACCCAGAGTAGGTTCAGACAGGAAGTGAAAAACGCGGTTAGATATTTAACTGGGGTTGTTAGTAAACCTATGCTAGTGGCGCGGCAGTGGTCTGGAACCAGAGTTGAGATGTGACGCTGCCCTTCGCTTTATTTTTCCACAAGATGTTGTTCTATGTGCTGTTCTATGCTCTCGATTTCACCCAGAGTGGACTCATGGAATAGCTCTTCGTTTACCTGCTATTTTGGCGTCATTTTTCTCGGTTCCGTTTGTACGCTGCCGTGAAATAAAGCTATCGACACAGTGTAATCCTCATATTCCTCAAAGATGTTGCATTAAAATCACTGAAACTGAAAACCTGCCCCAGCTTTTTTTTTAAATTACATGCGATTTCATCCATTCTCCGTTTTCTGATGACTGAATAATGTTTTGTGTTCCGGGCAAAGTCTAAGCGAAATGGGTTGGACGCGTTTTCCACGCAGAGAATGGTGGGCGTTTGAAACGCGCTGTCATTGATGGTCGTGGTAACAGACATGATGGGGCGTTAAACTATTTTCAGATAGGCAGGTGGATGTGCAGGAAATAAAGGCATATGACACATGTGCGAGTTTAGTTCAGCTTGGCATCGTGTTCAGCGGGGAACATTTTCGCCGAGTGACTTCTTCCTATGCTTTACTGTTCTACCTGTGCAACTTTACTGCTTTACCTGTGGAACAAGCTCCCTGAACACCTGAGTTGTGCACAGACTGTAAGTGCATTTAAATCAGGCCTAAAAACACTGTTTTTTACTATAGCTTGTCCATAACCCGACATGCCGGTAATCTTAACCGTCTAATTTTAACCCTTTTATGTGCTTTTTAAAATCGTTTTATTGTTTCATTGACGTTGTTTTATTATTCATACATTTGTCGTACTGCTTGTTCTGCAATTTTTAATTATTGACTATTTTTTTTTCCTGTAAAGCACCTTGAATTGCTATTTGCACGAATGGTGCTATATAAATAATTTTGCCTTGCCTTGCCTTGCCTTCTATGTGCTAAGAAGGGTGAAAGACGTCGAGGTCTCCAATGTGCAGGAAGGAACTGCAGATGCTAGATTACACTGAAGACAGACACGACATGCTCATGTAACAGGCAGTGTCTCTGGAAAAAAAGGCACAGTTTACATTTCGAGTCGAGAATATTTTTCAGACTCTTTTCTGAAGCAGGGTGTCCAACCGAAACGCCACTAACTACTTATCTCCAGAGGCATCTAGTGCACTAATTCTGTTTTGTTTCTCATTTGTGACATTCAGTACTATTTTCTTCATGAGTGCTTTAATGTAACAATATTTCTTACCATAGCTCTACATGTCTTCCCTGCACACGTGCACGAGGAACACGCACACATTTACGAGAAATATTTACGAGATATATACACATTTACCAGAAATATACACACACCTGAGTCGATTACCTCGATGGCGCTTCTATCGTCGACTGCGGGGGCTTTGATCGACCCGGCTGCGGATGGTTTGACTGCCCCGGGAGCGCGTAAACAAGAGGAAGCAGATTGAACTGTATTACCTTCCATCACAGTGAGGAATATGGAATCCAATGTGAGGGATGTTTCTGTTAACTTTTATGTGGCTGTGTGTTTTGTTGCTTTTCCCTCAGTATGGCTGTATAGTAACTCATATTTCACTGGACCTTAATTGGTACATGTGACAATAAACTGACCTTGAAACCTTGAACCTTGAAACAGGGATACACACTCTCACACAATACACACACGAACCCCCCTCCCCCCCCCACACACACGCACACGCACCCACACACGCACAAACACGGACCCACTCACATACACACGCATCCACACGCACACACACACACGCACACACACATACACACGCTTACGCCATCAAACGGGACAGACCCCAGTCTGACGAAGGGTCTCGATCCGAAACGTCACCCATTCCTTCTCTCCAGAGATGCTGCCTGTCAAGCTGAGTTCCTCAAGTATTTTGTGTATATCTTCGGTTTAAATCAGCATCCGCAGTTCCACCCAGCACAAAAGAGAATAGGCAGGTGCTTGGGGTTCGTAAACCAGCCGCAGAATATGAATGAAAGTAGGATATGGAGCAAATATATAACACTTGTGTAGGTCGCAGGTGGAATTCCGTGCTCAGTTCTGGTCGCCACGCTGAATGAAGATGTAGTTTTGGTGATTTACCAAGATGTTTGCCTGGGGTGGATTATCTCGTCTATGAGGGAAGGTGGATTAGCAGCGGCGTTTCCTTTAGAGCGGATTATGCTGGTGGAGGCTCTTAGACCTATGTAAAATTGGAACGGGGCGGTGTGGGGGGCATGAACAGAAGTGGCAGAGGACAGATATGTATATTACTAGGGATTAATGGTTTATAGTGAAGTGTGGGACATCTAAAGGGGATTTGAGGATAATATTTTCAGTTATATAATGCGCAAAATCTGGATGCATTGTCTGAGGTGCTCGTGGATACGGATAGCATGACAACATTTCAATGTTTCCATTAGCATTGCAAATGCCACGGATAGAACGACGGTAGTATTTGTCAGGTAGCCGAGCTACATGACTCCTAGTGATGTCACCACACAGGGACAGCGACCCAGTTTCCATCCTGACCTCCGAATGTCTCCATGATGTTTGCACCTTCTCCATGTGAATGCGTGGGTTTCCCCGGGAGTTTCGCTTCCATCCGTCCCTAACACCCTAGAGACATGCGGATTAGTAAATTAACAGGCAAGATGTCCTTAGTGCGTGGTTGAATCTAGAGAGCGAATTGGTTGTATTGAGACAAGAATAAAGTGCGATTAGTTTCTAATTACACAGATAGGTGCTTAGCGCCGGGAAGATGTTGGGTGAAAATAAAAGAACAAGTTGGAGATGCGGTAAATGTGAAATCTGAAATATAAAATCTAAAGGCTACACCCGTGGGAAAGGAGACAGAGCTAACATTTCCCGGCCTCCTTGCATCTTAATCAGATTCGTTTGTCTTTTCCAAATTCTGGTGAACTGGTCTGATGGTGCGTCCATCACTTCCTTAATGCCACTAGGTGGCGCGAATTAATTTAACTCTTCAATTACCGCGAATAATGTGTGAAGATATGTGAAACGTCAGCCGGCTAACATTGTACTTAACCCGATACCTAATGGTCACTTCATCTGTTTGTCACAATCCTCCTACGATGCACAGACGTGATATCAAGCTTTAACTTCTGCAACTTTGAATGTATATTTACGGAATTTACCGTGTGTTGATGGTGTGGACTGGTGGGTAGCCAATGTAACTCCACTTAAAAAAAAAGAAAACGGGGAATTATAGACCAGTTAGCCTTACATCGGTAGTGCGAAACTGCTGGAGTCGATCATTAAAGATGTTATAGCAGCGCATTTGGAAAATAATGACGGGATCTGAAAAGTCAGCATGGATTTAAAAAGAGGAAATCACGCTTGACTAATCTTTTGGAAATTTTTTATGGCGTAACAAGTAGAATGGATAAGGGAGAGCCAGTGGACATGGTGTATCTGGACTTTCAAAATGCCTTTGACAAGGTTCCACACAGGAGATTACTGTGCAAAATGAGAGAACATGGTTTTGGGGCTAGGGTATTGACATGGATGGAAAACTGGTTGGCAGACAGGAAGCAAAGAGTCATTTTCAGAATGGCAGGTAGTTTACAATATATGTTAACGATTTAGACGAGCGAATTAAATGTAACATTTCTAACTTTGCGGATGACACAAAGCTATGTGGTAGTGTTAGGTGCGAGGAGGATGCTATGAGGCTGCAGGGTGACTTGGATAGGTTAGGTGAGTCGGTAGAAGCATGGCAGATGCAGCATAATGTGGATAAATGTGAGGTTATCCACTTTGGTGGCAAGAACAGGAGGGCAGATTATTATATGAATGGTGTCAGATTAGGAGAAGGGGAGGTACAACGAGACCATGTGTGCTTGTACATCAGTCACTGAATGTAAGCATGCAGGTACAGCAGGCAGTGAAGAAAGCCAATTGCATGTTGTCCTTCACTGCGAAAGGATTTGAGTTTAGCACCAAGGAGTTGTACAAGACCCCGGTGAGACCACATCTGCAGTATTGTGTGCAGTTTTGATCTCTTAATTTGAGGAAGGACATCCTTGATATTGAAGCAGTGCAGCGTAGATTCACAAGGTTAATGCCCGGGATGGCGGGACTGTCATATGAAGAAAGATTGGAAAGAGTGGGTTTGTAATCACTGGAATTTAGAAGGATTAGAGGGGATCTTGTGTAAACGTATAAAATTATAACAGGACTGGACAAGCTGGATTCAGGATTTTTTTCCCCAATGATGAGCCACAGTCCAAGAATAAAGGGGAGGCCATTTAAAACTGAGATGAGAAAAAAACGTATTCACCCAGAGAGTTGTGAATTTGTGGAATTCTCTGCCACAGAAGGCTGTGGAGGTCAATTCACGGAATGAATTTAAAAGAGAGTTAGATAGAGCTCCATGGGCTAGCAGAATCAAGGGATATGGGGAGAAGGCAGGCACGGATTATTGATTGTGGATGATCAGCCATGATCACAATAAAAGACGGTGCAGGCTCGAAGGGCCAAATGGCCTCCACCTGCACCTATTTTCTACGTTTCTATGTCTGAAACAATTGTTCCCAAACTTGAAAGCAACGAATGCAACTAATATTATGCATTTATTGATAAATTTGTTCATAGTTTACGTTCAATTGATGTATTGTTCCTTCACATGCAGACTTAGTTTATTTGAATGACAAATGAAATAGTTATGAGGCAAGATTGTCAGTTAATTTTGCACCAAAGTCACCAAATCGGACATGAGCAAACGCATAGAAGAAATTAATTTGTAGATTTATTTGCTCGTGTCAAAATTCAAAGCCTTCCTTTGAAATTAATATGCTAAACTATGAGGAGGATTTTGTAACCAGTTTACAGAGGACATCGGTAGTTTATCAGAATTAACGCTGAATTTACATATGCAATATGGAGAAATGTGATGTTTAGTTTAGTTTAGAGATACAGCGTGTAAACAGTCCATACCGATCACCATCACTAGTTCTATCCTACATACTAGGGACAATTTACAGGCCAATAATCCTACAAACCTGCATGTCATTGAGGCGTGGAAGGAAACTGGAGCACCCATGCGGTCACGGGGAGAATGTACAAACTCCACACAGAAAGCACCCATAGTCAGGATTGAACTTGGCTTTCTGGTGCTGTAAAGCAGCAACTCTACCGCTGCGCCACTGTGCCGCCAATGATTCATTTGGACAAAATCCAGACTAAATTGCAGATTATTTATTGAATTGAATTGAATGATACAGCACGGAAACAAGCCCTTCGGCCAATAGAGTTCATGCCGATTTGTGATCACCTGTACACACGCTTAGGAACATAGTAATTCAATATCAGACGTTCTAAAAGTGTTCTTCGCATTAACTTTCTATAATTGGCTTCAAAGCCTTCTTTTAACTAGCCTGTGAAGTCTCCTTCACGTTAACTACTTATAATTAGCTTTGAAGCCGATAGATTTGCTGATCTTTTATCAGCATTCCAGAATTTTGTGCATATTTAAGTTGAGAAAAATAGGCCTCCAATTTTTGGCCCACCTTATTCACCATTGTCCTGCGATGTAAATGGAACAAGTTTCATTCAGATTTATGTTATATTTTACAAGTTCTTGACATTTTAAAATGTACAAAAAACACTTTTCCACTTGCCCTGCCCGTCAGCCGTGTTCGACGTCACAACGTCACAATGGGAACCCAACAGGTCCGCGCCTACGCAGTTGGCCCGCCGCCATCTTGACATCCCAACGGGTTCACGCGCATTTGCCTGGCCTCACAAAGGGGACCCAACGGCTCCACAGGTAAGTTTTGTTCTATTTTATAAGCTGCTCCACGGTTCTCTATTCACTTTATTAACTTTAACTTAATTTCTGCTGTCAACGGCACAGCTTTGAATGCGGCAGTCGTGCCTGCACAGTGCGGGCCTGTCATCCTCGCTTGCGCAGTTTGGTGAAATATTGCGTTGGGGGAACGGAACTTCCGTGTGACAGGGACACAATGGGTCCCCCGCCCATCTAGTAGATAATTAAATATGGAGTTAAACACTATTAATAACAGTTTACAGGTAGAGACAGTGTTGGAACGACTTAGTAGTGTTGGATTCACTGATTAACATTGATAGCCGCTGGAAGTAGGGATGTTTCAAGTGTCTCCCCATAAAGGTTGGCCGCACGTTCACCAAATAAACCTATATATGCAAGTGGACTATTTGCACTGAATCAATGTTGCAACCCGTTAAAAAGAAAGGATAGAGTTTCTCAGTGAATTTGTCCCTGAAAGTGTACAGATGTGACATGTCATCGGCATTGTACAGTGTCACCTGGCCAGCCTGATAGTTCAGGTAGATGCCCAATCTCTGGGGTTTGACTGGAACAGGGAGGGCAGTACGTGGTGAAGACATAGTGGTATATTCCTCTCCCAGCCGCCACAATACTTAGGCACCGGATTTTGGCTCCGGTGTGAACTCCGCTTTCCTCAGTACCGACACTTTTACCACTCCCACACTCCACATGGTGGTCCTTCCGACCTCGACCTCGACCTCCCAGTAGTGGCTCCCAGTATTGATGCCCTGAGATTGTATTGTATTGTATTGTATATCTTTATTGTCATTTCCTGAGTATTCGCATACCCAGAGGAAACAAAAAAACGTTCCTCAACCAGTGTCCATTTCAGTGTGTGCAGTAAAAAATAAATAGAAGTAAAAATACATATATCATGAACAAATTAACACTCTACTCTACTAAACATCAACAGGCGTTCCGATCGGCAGCGGCACGACAGTGGCTCTGCTGCAGTGTGTTCAAGGTTGGTGGTTGGTGCAACGATAAACGATACTTTGGCAGGGGGCAAAGTCCGTTTATCATTCTTATAACCTGCGGGAAGAAGCTGAGGAGCATCCTGCTGGTTTTGCACCTAATGCTCCGGTACCTCTTCCCAGATGGCAGGATGGAGAATATGTGATGGGATGGGTGGTAGGGGTCTTTGATGATGGAGTTGGCTCTGCTGATACATCTCTTCCTGTATATGTCCAGCAGGAAAGGGAGTGGAGCACCAATAATCCTGCTGGCGGTCTTCACAATCCTGTCTAGTTGGTGCCGTTCGTACGCCTTGCAGCTCCCGAACCAGGAAGTGATGCCGTAGGTTAATGTGCTCTCGATTGTCCCCCTATAAAAAGTTCGTAGGTGTGTAGTGGGGAGACCTGCTTTACGTAGTCTTCGGAGAGGATGTAGTCGCTGCTGGGCTCTCTTGACCAGTGCTGTGGTGTTGGTCGTGGACGTCAGGTCATCTGACAGGTGGAGTCCTAGGAAGTTCACGCTGTTGACCCTTTCCACATCAGCTCCATCGATGTGCAGATGCCAGGACACCGTGCCACTGCACAAATCGCTCTGGTTTCTCAGGTACCTTCTGTTTAGCACCAAGCCTGATGGCCGTCAGGTCACTGGACAGGACGTGTCTCGGATGCGCAGTGTCCGGATTCAGCTTCAGTTTGATTGGGACTGAAGAGGAGAAAAAAGTCTGCATGGTGAATTCACGCGATTTGCCAATCAAACATCTTGACACATTCAGTGGTTGGTCAATATACATTGACGCACAGTAAATGTAAATGTAACAGGAAACTGCAGATGCTGGATATCTAAAATAAAAGTGGGAAATGTTACAAGATGCTGTTTCCTTTTTGCTCAGTTCTGAACACAGGTCGCAGATCTGAAACGTTATCTGTTTTCACTTTAGTTTAGTTTAGTTTGGAGATATGGCGCTGAAACAGGCCCTTCAGCACACCGAGTCCTCGTTGACCGAGATGCGGAAAAGCTTTTTCACACAGAGAGTGGTGAATCTCTGGAACACTCTGCCACAGAGGGTAGTTGAGGCCAGTTCATTGGCTATATTTAAGAGGGAGTTAGATGTGGCCCTTGTGGCTAAGGGGATCAGGGGGTATGGAGAGAAGGCAGGTACGGGATATTGAGTTGGATGATCAGCCATGATCATATTGAATGGCGGTGCAGGCTCGAAGGGCCGAATGGCCTACTCCTGCACCTCTTTTCTATGTATCTATGACCAGCGATCCCCGCACATTAACACTCTCCTACATACACTAGGAATAATTTGACACATACACAAAGCCATTTAACCTACAAACCTGTACATCTTTGGAGTGTGGGAGGAAACCGAAGATCTTGGAGAAAACCCACGCGATTACGGGAAGAAAGTACAAACTCCATACAGACAGCACCCGTAGTCGGGATCGAACCCGGGTCTGTGGTGCTGCAAGCACTGTAAGGCAGCAACTCTACTACTGCGCCACCTTGACGCCCCAAACATATCACATTTAGAACATATAGCAGTACAGCACAAGAACTGTCTACCGTATTCATGCTGAACATGATGCCAAGTTAAACTAAGCTTCTCCGCCTACACGTTATCCATATCCCTACATATCCATGTGCACATCCAAAATTCCACTGTCACATCTGTCTCCACCACCGCTGGTAGCAGATTCCAGGAACCCTCCACCCTCCGTTTGGCCCGGGCATCACCTTAAAATATTGCCCCTCTCACCATTCAATTACTCCCGCTGGCTGGAAGAGAGAGGTGGAATGGCACAAAGCCCAGCAAGTGATTTAGTTTAGTCTATTTTAGAGATACATCATGGAAACAGGCCCTTCGGCTCAAGGAGTCCACGCCAACCACTGGTCACCCGTACTAGTTCCATCCTACACACTAGGGACAATTTACACAATACAATTAAGCTACAAACCTGCACGTCTTTGTAATGTGGTTGGAAACCGGAACACCCGCAGAAAACCCCACGTTGTCACAGGGAGAATGTACAAACTATATACAGACAGCACCCATTATCAGGATCGAACCCGGGACTCTGGAGCTGTAAGGCAGCAACTGACTGCTGTGCCACCATGCAGCCCACGTGATAGATGGATATAGGTGAAGAGGGTGTGGGAGTGGGGCGGGGAGGGGGGTCACTACAGATACTTTCAAACTTTTTAATATTTCCACTCTGGTAAAAGTGCTGACTGTGTACCCTTTCTAATCCTAAACTATATAGATGTATATATCTTCTATACTATCAGGAATAGCCATTATTTATCAGACATTCCCGCCTGCCTTCTCTCCCCACTTCCCTCCCTTGAGGCACAACACTTGGGAGGTTGGGGAGAGCGCTGATGTGACTATCGTTCACTCACTGACATAACCTTGCAACAGAGTAGAGGTTAAAGAGATACAGCATGGACATTGACCTTTGACCTGCCGCATCCATGCAGACCATCGATCACACTAATTCTAGTTATCCCACTTTCTCATCCACTCACTACAAACTAACGGCAATTTGCAGAGTTCAACGAGCCGACAAACCTGCACATCTTTGGCATGTGGGGGGAATCCAACGCAGATGGAGGAAACTCATGTGGTCACAGGGAGAATGTGCAAACTCCACACAGACAGCAGCCAAGGACAGGATCGAACTTGGGTCTCTGGTGCTGTGAGGCATCTGCCTTACCAGCTGTGACAGTGTCAATGTCCACATCGCAGATTTCACCTATTCCGGCATTGCTGTTAAGGCCAGTATTTACTGCCCTTACTGGAGCATCTCACATAACATTTAGGAACCATCCAGACAAGGAACAACAGATGCTGGAATGTTGACACGAGACAGAGTACTGGAGGAACTGAGCAGATGAGACAACATTTGTGAAGGGAATGGACGGGCGTTGTTTCAGGTTGAGGAACTTCTACAGACTGATTGAATCAGTCTGAATGAGTCTGAAGAAGGGTCCTGACCAGAAACATCACCTGTCCATTTCCTCCACAGCTGCCGCTGACCCACTGAGTTGCTGCTGCACTTTCTCATTTGAACCACATTAGTCAGTCAGGCATCACAAAAACTGGAAAAGGATGGTAGATCTTCTGTGTTGAGGGGCATGAACAAACCAGAAGGGATTTTAGCACAATCTGCATTTTTTGTGGTCATCTTAATGGAGGCCAGTTGTTGCTAAATTCCAAATTATGAACTGAATTTAAATTACACAGTTTCCATAGTGTGATTTGAAACTGATAGCAATGCTTAAAATGATGGAAGGCACAGAAGGTAGACATTCATAACCTTCTTTCCCCAGAGGAAAAATTTGGAGGACCACAGGATGTGGAGACTTTAAACTAGTATGGTTGGGGGGAGGGACTCAAATTGGGAAAGCTAGCAGTCAGTGTGTGAGGCAGGAGGCAGAGAATGGAAGCACTCTGACCCAAAATGTAGGGGAGAGAGAAGAAAAAGACAATAAACAGAGAATAAGAGAGGGTGGGTTTCTTAATTGTGTATATTTTAATGCTAGGAGCATTGTAAGAAAGGTGGATGAAATTAAAGCCTGGATTGACACCTGGAAGTATGATGTTGTGGCGATCAGTGAAACATGGTTGCAGCAGGGCTGTGATTGGAAACTAAATATTCCAGGATTTCGTTGCTTCAGGTGTGATAGAATTGGAGGGGCAAGAGGTGGAGGTGTTGTATTGCTTATCAGGGAAGATATTACTGCAGTGCTTTGGCAGGATAGATTAGAGGGCTCTTCTAGGGGGGCTAGTTGGGTGGAACTGAGAAATGGGAAAGGGGTAGCAACACTCATAGGGGTGTATTATAGACCACCAAATGGGGAGCGAGAATTGGAGGAGCAAATATGTAAGGAGATTGCAGATATTAGTAGTAAGCACAAGGTAGTGATTGTGGGAGATGTCAATTTTCCACACATAGACTGGGAAACTCATTCTGTAAATGGGCTGGATGGGTTGGAGTTTGTAAAATGTGTGCAGGACAGTTTTTTGCAGCAATACATAGAAGTACCTACTAGAGAAGGGGCGGTGCTGGACCTCCTGTTAGGAAATGAGACGGGTCAGGTGGCAGAGGTATGCGTTGGGGAACAGTTCGGGACCAGTGATCACAACACCATTAGTTTCAATATAATTATGGAGAGGGTCAGAACTGGACCTAGGGTTGAGATTTTTGATTGGAGAAAGGCTAACTTTGAGGAGATGCGAAAGGATTTAAAAGGAGTAAATTGGGACAGTTTGTTTTATGGGAAAGATGTTGAAGAGAAATGGAGGACATTTAAAGGTGAAATTTTAAGAGTACAGAATCTTTATGTCCCTGTTCGGTTGAAAGGAAACAGTAAAAATTGGAAAGAGCCATGGTTTTCAAGGGAAATTGGACACAGTTCGGAAAAAGAGAGAGATCTACAATAATTATAGGCAGCATGGAGTAAATGAGGTGCTTGAGGAGTATAAAAAATGTAAAAAGTGTCTTAAGAAAGAAATTAGAAAAGCTAAAAGAAGATATGAGGTTGCTTTGGCAAGTAATGTGAAAGTAAATCCAAAGGGTTTCTACAGCTATATTAATAGCAAAAGGATAACGAGGGATAAAATTGGTCCATTAGAGAGTCAGAGTGGACAGCTATCTGCAGAGCCAAAAGAGATGGGGGAGATATTGAACAATTTCTTTTCTTCGGTATTCACCAAGGAGAAGGATATTGAATTATGTGAGGTAAGGGAAACAAGTAGAGTAGCTATGGAAACTATGAGGATCAAAGAAGAGGAAGTACTGACACTTTTGAAAAATATAAAAGTGGATAAGTCTCCAGGTCCCGACAGGATATTCCCTAGGACATTGAGGGAAGTTAGTGTAGAAATAGCAGGGGCTATGACAGAAATATTTCAAATGTCATTAGAAACGGGAATGGTGCCGGAGGATTGGCGTACTGCGCACGTTGTTCCATATGTTTAAAAAGGGTTCTAAGCGTAAACCTAGCAATTATAGACCTGTTAGTTTGATGTCAGTGGTGGGCAAATTAATGGAAAGGATACAGAGATAATATATATAATCATCTGGATAAACAGGGTCTGGTTAGGAACAGTCAACATGGATTTGTGCCTGGAAGGTCATGTTTGACTAAACTTCATGAAATTGTTGAAGAGGTTACTAGGGAAATTGATGAGGGTAAGGCGGTGGATGTTGTATATATGGACTTCAGTGAGGCCGTTGAAAAGTTTCCACATGGAAGGTTGGTTAAGAAGGTTCAATTGTTGGGTATTAATGGTGGAGTAGCAGGAAGGATTCAACTGTGGCTGAATGGGATATACCAGAGAGTAATGGTGGATGGCTGTTTGTCAGGTTGGAGGCCGGTGACTAGTGGGGTGCCTCATGGATCTGTGTTGGGTGCACTGTTGTTTGTCATATACATCAATGATCTGGATGAAGGGGTGGTCAATTGGATTAGTAAGTATGCAGATGATACTAAGATGGGTGGTGTTGTGGATAATGAAGTAGATTTTCAAAGTCTACAGAGAGATTTAGGCCATTTGGAAGAGTGGGCTGAAAGATGGCAGATGGAGTTTAATGCTGACAAGTGTGAGGTGCTACATCTTGGCAGTACAAATCAAAATAGGACGTACATGGTAAATGGTAGAGAATTAAGGAAAGCAGTTGAACAGAGGGATCTAGGAATAACTGTGCATTGTTCCCTGAAGGTGGAATATCATGTAGATGGGGTGGTAAAGAAATCTTTTGGTGTGCTGGCCTTTATAAATCAGAGCATTGAGTATAGAAGTTGGGATGTAATGTTAAAATTGTACAAGCCATTGATGAGGCCAATTCTGGAGTATGGTGTACAATTTTGGTCGCCTAATTATAGGAAGGATGTCAACAAAATAGAGAGAGTACAGACGAGATTTACTAGAATGTTGCCTGGGTTTCAGCAACTAAGTTACAGAGAAAGGTTGAACAAGTTAGGGCTTTATTCTTTGGAGCGCAGAAGGTTAAGGGGGGACTTGATAGAGGTCTTTAAAATGATGAGAGGGATAGACAGAGTTGACGTGGATAAGCTTTTCCCACTGAGAGTAGGGAAGATTCAAACAAGGGGACATGACTTGAGAATTAAGGGACAGAAGTTTAGGGGTAACATGAGGGGGAACTTCTTTACTCAGAGAGTGGTGGCTGTGTGGAATGAGCTTCCAGTGAAGGTGGTGGAGGCAGGTTCATTTTTATCATTTAAAAATAAATTGGATAGTTATATGG
Source organism: Malacoraja senta (assembly GCA_038087875.1). Taxonomy (NCBI): domain Eukaryota; kingdom Metazoa; phylum Chordata; class Chondrichthyes; order Rajiformes; family Rajidae; genus Malacoraja; species Malacoraja senta. Next base: position 18,147 of record JAXLNO010002073.1, on the reverse strand, counting down.
ACGGGAAAGGAATGGAGGGTTATTGTCTGAGCGCAAGTATATGGGACCAGGGGAGAATACGTGTTCGGCACGGACTAGAAGGGTCGAGATGGCCTGTTTCCGTGCTGTAATTGTTATATGGTTATATGGTTATATATGGAGAGGGATGAAGTTTAAAAATATGTACGGGGCAAGTTGTGTTTAACACAGAGAATGCCTGGAACATGTTGCCGGGGGCGATGGTGGAGGCAGACACTATAGTTTGCATGGGGGCGATGGTGGAGGCAGACACAATAGTTTGCTGGGAGAGATGGTGGAGGTAGACACTATAGTTTGCTGGGGGAGATGGTGGAGGTAGACACTATAGTTTGCTGGGAGAGATGGTGGAGGTAGACACTATAGTTTGATGGGAGCGATGGTGGAGGCAGACACTATAGTTTGCTGGGGGAGATGGTGGAGATAGACACTATAGAGGGATTTAAGAGGCTTTGAGAGAGGCACATGGATATGCAGAGAATGGAGGTATAGGTTTCAGGCAGAGGAGATTAATTTATCTTGGCTTCATTGTCAGCATGGATATTGTGGGCCGAAGGGTCTGCTCCTGTACTGTACTGAACTCAGATCTTTAAACTGTTAGTTCAGGCCCCAGGATTACCAGCTGTGTTACATATCTGGTGAATCGCTATTGAACCTGTGGACTGGCCCGACCCAAATGTGTAGGAAGGACCTGCAGGTACTATTTTATAATGAAGATAGACACAAGAAGCTGGAGTAACTCAGCGGGTCAGGCAACATCTCTGGATAAATGGAATAGGTGACGTTTCAGGACAAAACTTTTCTTCAGACTCGACCAAATGTGTCAATTTTTCTCATACCTCTCTCAAACTCTCTTTCATATTTCATTCACCATAATTCCTCGACTCTACCGGAAGATACGTTTACCTGGATTAATTAGCTTCAGCATCCGTTTCCACAGGTTGAACTGAAAGGTGCCGCTGATATCATCTTGCCTGAGGTCAATGGAAACTATGGCTGGTCTCTGGAACTGCATGTTTTCATACCTGTGTTGGAAATCAAAAGTATCGCTGAGATGCAAAAGTAGAATGATACTGTAAAATGACTTGGTTCCTACACAGAGTCTTTTACTGATGGTTTATTATAATCACTAACACACACTATGCAATAGCTGTCCGTGGTCATCACTGGAGCTAGAGAGCGAGCTGGAGGTGGGGACCTTACAATTATACGAGAGACAATGGGGAGTGGTTAGTAGTGGTGAGGTCACTAAGTTAAAGGAACATGCACTGATCTACATCCCTCCTCTTGGAAACAAAAACATGGCAATACACAGAGCGACCACGGCTCATATGCTAGGATTACAAACCGCGCTGGGAACAGTTAATCGTGTCATAACACAACTAAGCGAGCTCCCCGTAACGGACAGGCGGCTTGACCAACCGGCCAGAGCGGGTGCGCAACCCGCATTCCCCCTCAACCGCAGGAGCAGAAGGGACAGAGTCAGGGAAAGAGGTGGGAGAGCCGGGCGGGGAATGAACCGGAGACGGAGGAGAACAGCGAGGCGAAACGGGCACGCTGGCAGGCAAGGCAGGAGAAAGAGGCTTGTGAGCGCGGGGCATAGAGAGCTGGGAGGGCAGTTTCCACGACATGCGAGGAGTGACAGGGGCTGGCGGAGCCTCGGGCAGAATGGAAGGGATAGGTGGCTGAAACGGGTCCGCGGGAGGCGGAGGAGGCTCGTTGACGAGCAGGAGGTGATGGCGTGACCGACGGTAGATAGCGCCCTCATAGTTGACGAGGTATGACCGGGGAGAGGCGGCATTACCAACCACTACGGCCAGCCTGTAGTGCCCGGAGGGGGACTGCATCCGAACCACCTGGCCCGGGAACAGGCAAGGAAGCGGCCGGGCCGACTTGTCAAAGGAGCGCTTCTGGATGGCTTTCTTCTCGATGATGCGCTCTGTGACAGCAGCAGGGTTCTGGACTGAGGGTTTCAGGGACTGTTGCGAGACAGGGAGAGGTGGCTAGTGGTGCGGGACATGAGGCGTTGGGCAGGTGAACCGAGCGCGGGGTCGCGGGAAATGTTGCGGAGGTTGAGGAGGGCAAGGTAGAAGTCGGAATGTGAAAGGCGGCAGTGTTCCAGCAGCTCCTTGGCACTGTGGACGGCGCGTTCCGCAAGGCCGTTGCTCTGCGGATACTCAGGGCTGCTGGTGATGTGACGAAAGTTCCAACGGGCAGCGAAGGCACGGAACTCGGCGCTGGAGAACTGGCTGCCGTTGTCCGATTGGAGGGTCACCGGGGGTCCGAAGGTGCAAAAGTGGTGGCGAAGCTTCCCGATGACGGCGGCAGAGGTGATGGAAGGCAGCTGATCCACCTCAAACCAACTGGAGTATGAGTCCACCAGGACCAGGAAATGCTTGCCACGCCATTCGAAAAGGTCCGTGGCAACATACATCCACGGTAGCTCGGGGGCCGGCTGCTGCAGGAGGGGCTGGCGCTGCTGATGAGGCAGGAGACTGTTACAGGCAGCGCAAACGGAGATCCTGTGACGGATGTCGTGAGCCATACCTGGCCAGTAGAATTGGCTCTGGGCCTGGGACAAAGTGGCCTCCACCCCGGGGTGGCCGTTGTGTGCAGTTTGAAAATAGTGATCCCGCAGAGCGGCCGGCACCACGACATTGTGACCCTTCACCACCACGCCGTCGTGTAGCACTAGTTCATCACGAACCAGGAAGTAGGGCACGGCACCAGCCGGCAGGGAAGAGCGTCGGTCAGGCCAACCACGGCGGATAACGTCCGCAAATTGTTGCAGGGCAGGATCATCAGCAGTGTGTTTGACCAGGGACTGCATCTGCAGGGATGGAACAATGTTAACATTCAGTACCATCAGGTCAGAGGATTCGTACGGGTGACGGGCAACTGAAGGGAGCGGCGCACGGGACAATGTGTCGGCCACAAACATATCCTTGCCCTTGCGGTACACAATCCGGAACGTGAAACGCTGGAGCTGCAGCATCATCCACTGCAACCGGGAAGAGGCGACATGGTTAGGCTTGTTCAGAATAGTGACCAGCGGCTGGTGGTCAGTCTCAATGGTGAAGGTGTTGCCCAGAATGTAATCCCTAAACTTGGAGCAGGCGAACACCACGGCAAGTAGCTCCTTCTCGATCTATGCATAACGTTGCTCGGCAGGGGTCATGGTGCGAGAAGCGTAGGAGACAGGTAGCTGCAGGCCGTCATAAAGCTGCAGACATGCGGCACCAAGACCGAACTTAGAGGCATCACAAGTGAGGACAATTGGTCTGTGCAGATCGAAGAACTTGAGAGTCGGTGTGTGTGTGAGCTTGGACTTCAGAACCACGAACGCCGACTGGTGATGCGGGAGCCAGACCCATGCGGAGTCCTTCTTGATCAGCTCCCTCAGGGGAGCACTCAGTTCGCTGAGGTCAGGTACGAACTTCCCCAGGTAATTGACCAGGCCCAGGAAGCGCTGCAGGCCGGGAACGTCAGTAGGAGCGGGCATCTCGGCGACTGCTGATGTTTTCTGGGGGTCAGCCTTTAAACCCCCTGCCGTGAAAACGTGACCAACGTAAGTGACTTCCGGGACCCGGAACCGCACTTCTTGGGGTTGAGCTTGAGATTGATTTTACGAGCCATGTCCAGGACTTTGCGGAGGTGCAGGACGTGCTCAGCGACGTCCCTCCCGTACACCAGGATGTCATCCACGATGATAGCGCACGGCAACCCAGCGAACAGCTGTTCCATGGTGCGCTGGAAAACCTCACTAGCCGAGTTGATCCCAAACGGCATGCGGAGGAAACGGAACCTGCCGAAAGGTGTGATGAAGGTGGTCAGGAATGAGGAACGTTCATCTAGAGGGATCTGCCAAAATGAGCTTTTGGCGTCTAAGACAGAGAAGACAGTGGCAGGACCGACCTGTGCAGCGACGTCCTCCACCGTCCGCATGGGGTAGTGCGGGCGCTTGATGGCCAGGTTCAGGTCCTTTGGTTTAATGCAGATCCGGATCTCGCTCTTATCCTTCTTGGCAGCGACAACCATGTTTGAGACCCACCTGGTGGGAGCGCTCACCTCCTTGAGGATGCCCATGGTCACCATATCACGCAGAGTAGATTCCACGCGGCCCTTCATAGCAAAGGAGACGCGGTGGGACGGTCGAACCACCGGGTCGACACTCGGGTCGACAACGATTTTATAGTCACAGGGCAATTTGCCCAAAATGTCATCAAAACGGTCGGGGTATTCGCCAAGGGGGTCCATGGGGGCCTGCAGCAGGTGAATTCCGCGGTGGAAAGAAACCAAGCCAAGGTCCTGGCACGCACGGGTGCCCAACAGGGTGACGTTGTCAGAATCCAGCAGGTGGAAGGTGAGGGGCCGAGAGGTCTCAAGGGCTGTGCAGATAAGCGTGGCCTTCCCAACTGGAACTAGAACTCCTCCCCCATAGACATGAAGGCGGGTGTCATCGGGAGTAACTATCTCACCAGATCTTATCCGCTTGAAAAGGCTGACAGACATAACATTTGCAAAGGCACCAGTATCGACCTGGGCAGAGAATGAATGGCCATTTACAGTAACATGCACAGAGGGATCTGTTATCGTAGCAGGTGCACCCAAAAGCAAAAACACCGTTGAATCACCATGGGAGGAGCTCCTATCAAAGTCCGACTGGTACTGATAACCAAGCGCGCTATCAGGGTCTGCAAGGTTGTTTAAATTCCTCCTTGGAGCAGGGACCGACTTATCACGGGACCGACAAGCCGCCGAAAAGTGGTTCAGTTTGCCACAGGAATTACAAGTCTTACCCTGCGCGGGGCAAACGTTGAACTGGTGGAAAGAAAAATTACAATTGGGGCAACGGCGTGGGGTGACCTTAGCGGGCATTGCGGCGGGGTTTCGTCGTGGCGGACCAGCGTTCCGCCGGCGGCCAGCTGCACCGGTAAAGTTAATGTCCTGGGACACCGGTTGAGACACGGAGCTAACAGCAGAGGCCATACGAGCGGAATACATAGCCACCCTTAGTGTCAAATCAGATTTCATAAGGAGCTCGTCACGCAGCTTAGCGTTCAGGAGACCATTGACCAGGACATCCCTGATCAATTCGTCCGTGGATATTGTTTCAAGACGACAGCGCTGAGCCATATGACGCAAAGAGGCAATAAAAGCGTCAATATGCTCGCCGGGAATCTGCCGCCTCTGGAAGAATTTAAAGCGTTCAATAATGTTATTGGTAGGGATATCACAGAGGCCAGTGAATTTATCGATGAGACATACCGGGTCCCGACGGTCTTCTCCGGGGGCGAAGTCGAATGAAGCACAGTGATCCATGGCCTCCGGGCCAGCGAGGTTGAGCAGCAGGTGAGCCTGCACAGCAGGGGTGGCATTAGGATGAGCGATGGCTGTGTAATGTTCAAAGTCACGCTGGAACACAGTCCAGCGGTGGACAATGTCCGTGTCAAAGACCAATATGTCGGGTCGACGACAGGAATTGGACATAATGAAAACGGGGGGGAGACGTGAACAACTGGGAGAAAGCAAAGAATAAAAAGAAAAACCGATAAACAGGAGACGCGAGTCTACCACTTCGACACCATGTAAAACGACTTGGTTCCTACACAGAGTCTTTTACTGATGGTTTATTAAATCACTAACACACACTATGCAATAGCTGTCCGTGGTCATCACTGGAGCTAGAGAGACGGCTAGAGGTGGGAACCTTACAATTATAGGAGAGACAATGGGGAGTGGTTAGTAGTGGTGAGGTCACTAAGTTAAAGGAACATGCACTGATCTACACATGGCTGATCATCCAACTCAGTATCCTGTACCTGACTTCTCTCCATACCCACTGATCCCTTTAGCCACAAGGGCCACATCTAACTCCCTCTTAAATATAGCCAATGAACTGGCTTCAACTACCTTCTGTGTCAGAGAATTCCAGAGATTCACCACTCTCTGTGTGAATTTTTTTTTCTCATCTTGGTCCTAAAGGATTTCCCCTTGATGCTTTAACTGTGAACCCTTGTCCTGGACTTCCCCAACATCGGGAACAATCTTCCTGCATCTAGCCTGTCCAACCCCTTAAGAATGTTGTAAGTTTCTATAAGATCCCCCCTCAATCTTCTAAATTCTAGCGAGTACAAGCCGAGTCTATCCAGTCTTTCTTCACATGAAAGTCCTGACATTCCAGGAATCAGTCTGGTGAACCTTCTCTGTACTCCCTCTATGTCAAGAATGTCCTTCCTCAGATTTGGAGACCAAAACTGTACGCAATACTCCAGGTGTGGTTTCACCAAGACCGTGTACGGGTGGTTTTGGGCGGGTGAGGTGGTTTCGAGTGGGTGAGGGTGGTTTCGGGTGGGTGAGGGTGGTTTTGGGTGGGTGTGGGTGGATGAAGGTGGTTTAGGGTGGGTGTGGGAGTTTGAATGTGGGTGGGTGTGGGTGTTTGTGTGTGGGTGGGTGAGGGTAAAAAAGTCACAAATCATACGTAAGTAAGTAAGTAAATTTTATTAATATAGCATGTTTAAATCAACTCGCGTTGAAACCAAAGTGCTTTACATAAAATAAATAATGACGTTTCCGTACATCCATAGAAACAATTAAAAATAAGAAAAAATGACACAACACATTATAGAATTCAACATGAACGTCACCCCACAACAGAATCAAAATTTTCCAATGTCCACGGCATCAAAAAGTTAAGTCCTCTTCCTCTGTGATCACCCGATTTACATTTCACTCAGATGCAAGCCAAGGAATGGCATAATTGTTAGCTGTTAATTGGACATAATCAACTTCAGCAAATTGACAATATCCTATTGAAAGACAGTGGGTGTTTAAGCTGTCAGGACATTTTATTATTTGCCAAAATATACATCTCAATAGCATAATGATAGAAAACTTTTCTAGACGTCACTCGTAAGTCTGGAGATTTTTTAAATGATAAATTTAGCTTCAGATGCGTTTTCTTTTTGCATGTGTAAACCCACTTCAGAACCATGGGCGATTTTAAAATTTTACAGCCAGATTTATCGCTTCTGAAACTTTTTAGATACCAAAGGAATCAAGAAAAAACACAAATAATGCCTTGCTGTTGATGAAATGCAGTGAGCAAAGGCGATAATTCCCAATATTCTCAGTCTCGATATCTGCACGGCCAATGTTCGGCAAGCACTTTAGCTGTTGTTGTCCCTTCAGCTCTCGCTTCTCTTTACCTTCATTTCGCTTCATTTTTGGAATTCTGAAGTAGGATAGATGTCTCTCACGGTTACCCCGACTTCCACAATTATTTACAAAGCAAAAATTCGCCATTTTGGCGGTTTTTAACAGGTAGGAAATTAAGTTTCCGTACATCCATAGAAAAAATTATAAATAAGAAAAAATGACACAACACATTATAGAATTCAACATGAACGTCCCCCCACAACAGAATCAAAATGTTCCACTGTCCACGGCATCAAAAGGTTAAGTCCTCTTCCTCTGTGATCACCCAAATTACATTTTACTCAGATGCAAGCCAAGGAATGGCATAATTGTTAGCTGTTAATTGGACATAATTTTTCGTTTATTAACAACATATTTCGGAAGCTGCGATGTCCTCCAGAGCGGCTCCATGCGTCATGCCCTTTGACCCGGTGACCTTGCGTGCAACCCCCCTATACACACACACACACTCTCTCAGACACACACGCACGCAGACACGCACGCACTCTCAGGCACACACGCACTCTCAGACACACACACGCTCACTCACGCACGCACTCTCAGACACGCACGCACTCTCGGACACGCACGCACTCTCGGACACGCACGCACACTCACGCACGCACAGACTCACTCACACACACACAGACTCACTTACAGACACACAGACTCACTCACACAGACAGACTCACTTACACAAACACAGACTCACACATATACACAGACACACACTCTCACTCACACAGTCACACACACACAGTCACACACACACATAGTCACACACACACACACAGTCACTCACACACACACAGTCACACACACACACACACAGTCACACACACACACAGTCACACACACAGTCACTCACACATTGACTCACACACACACAACCAATACAAAAATGCCAAGTAACTTCAGAACGTGGTAAACATAGTGTGGAAACCGAATGATTCAAACGTTTAAAGTCTCCAAATTTGCACACACTTTACAATCAAATATTTTCTGAAAACATTTTGTTTTAAGCCAAGAGAAACAAATTTGCAAACACTTTACAACCAATACATTTCCTGAAAACACACACACAGACACACTCACGCACTCACAACCAATACTAAAACATTAACAACTCTCTGATTTTTCATCGATGGGAAAAAGCCCCCGGTCCGGCTCGGCGGAGGGGGACTCTGAGCGAGGTGGCCAAAAATCACGGCCGTAAGTAGCGGCGTTCTTTCAGAAATCACGAACCAGAAAGTCAGAAAGTGGTCAAGATCTTAGTTTTAGTAATATAGAAGATGAATGTGATGATTTTAATATCTCGGGAAGTACATTTGTGAAAGTATGTAGATATTATAAAGTAAAAAATTCAATTCCAAAAATTGCAACGTTGCACTTGTCAAAGTCCAAGCCTTTACTTTCCACTCTCTTCACAGTATTCATATTTATGTTTTTACTGTTTCAGCAGAGATGACAGATGACTCATCTTCCTTTGAAGAAACAAGGTTCTGAAAGTGAAAGAAATACCAATTGTATTTAAGACCGTTGCTGTTGTCGCTGTTTAGATCAGTAAACAGATTACAGCTTTAATTCATACTTGTACGATCTGGGATTTCATCAACAAGAATCAATATACATACAGTGCCTGATGCTTGATTGGAGGACAGTGTATTATCGCTGCTGCCTGTAATAAATGCAAACATCACAATTAAAAATGACACTGGTGGATTATGTTGACAAAGGAAACGACAAATGGAATATAAAAGTCTAAAGCTTACTACATTTTGCTCTTCCTGACATTAGATCAACAAGACATTGAATTCCAGAAAACCCATCTCTCACCTGTATGCTCAAACCTCTGCATTTACAGTGAGCTGCAGGAATGGTCGGCATGAACAAGACACCCTTATATTGCTACGGAAGGAATCGACTATGAATAAGAGAACTAACACAGCAATTGACAGAGCAGCAGCCCTGGCAGGACATAAGCTACGAAGCTGCATCTGTGGCTGGGAAAAGAAAACATCAGAGAAGGGTCTCAAGATCCACCAGGGCAGGGAAAAGTGCCTGGGAGAGCTTGGTGAGGGGCCTCGCATTGACCATTACCTTCTAAGAGGTAGGCCTAATCAGTCGAGTGAAGCCCAGTGGCAGGTTAACCACCGCAGTCCACAGGGTATCAGCACCCCAGGCGAAGCTCAACCAAGTACTGTCCCACCAACGGACACGGGTCCAGAGCCCAACCAGCCACAGTCAGCGGTAGAGAGGAAGATGGAACGATAAAAGCAGAATGGAGCAGTCACTGGCTGTGGCTGAAGAGAAAAGATGCTGTCTGGGCTGCCACGTGACCATCTAGAGGCTAACCGTAAGACACACACCCAGGGCTGATCAACCTGCGGTGCGGCTGCCTTGACTGAGGGTGTCTTGTGATAAAAGGCCGAAACACCCAGTGATGTTGAGGTACACAACTGAAGATGTGTCTGATTGGTAACAAAAACACCTAGTGGTCACCCCCAAGAATATCGGGTGTCAGTTGTGGTGAAGAAACTTAGGGATTGTAACATCCAGTCCTACTAACCAATATAAAAAAATTGTAATTCAAGGAAGATTGTGCTGATCACTTGTAGCTCAGTCAGGAGTTGTGCAGAAGAATGTTCTTCAGATGGACATAAATGGTGTCTTGGTTTCACTTCTCATCACCAACGACAATGCACAACAGTGTTGTAACAGCAGCCTGGATGTCACTGGTTGGATCTCTGGAGTGGCTATTGTACCCATTCAGAGTAGGCTAGGGGATCAGAACCCACTTAGAGTAGGTTAGGGTCCAGAACACACTCCCTGTAGTTTAGGGGACCAGAACACACTCCCTGTAGTTTAGTGGAGCAGAACACACTCGGAGAAGGTTGGGGAGGCTGAACCCACCCAGAGAAGGTTGGGCTCCTAACTGAGCCTCAGCTGACTGTCCCACTTCACGTCGATGGACAGAGTGAGGGACTTTATCCCAGGAATGCCTGATGCTGTTGTAAGGTGGCCAAAGACAGCAGGGATTCAGACTACTCAGTGCCAATAATCCTCACTGTGATAAAAGATTAAAACATATTTAAATAAAGTCATTTTACCACCAGTTGCTTTTGGCTGGAAGGAGATGGATCCATAATGAATACCTTCCTCTGTATCTGTGGAAATAAGTTGGAAACAAAGAATTTATTTGTATTTGAAAAAGGATGATTTAAGTCAATGCAGGGTCACGATACGAAACGCTGACCATCGCTTTCCCTCCATAGATGCTGCTCGACCCATAGACTACCTCCAGCAGTTTGAAAAAACCCTCCATGAAAAGTCACATCTCCTAACCTCCTTGTTTTGACTTCTTCCTGGGATGGTGGAAATTACAAAGAGAATTTGAGTTAATTTGGCTTGTGGAGTTTAGAAGAATGACAATGGTTCTCATGGAAACATAGAAAATTCCAACAGGTAGACCAGTCTGAATGGAGGAAGATGTTCCCTGTTGGGGGAGACCATGACCAGGGGTAAAGGTTGAAGACAAGAGACAATTAGGATGAAGATGAGGAGAACAAAGAATCGGTTACATTCTCTACCACACATTTGTCTGGAGCCAAATCATTCAGTACATTTTAGTAGTTGTTGAATTTATTGACAGATACACAACAATGGCGAGGTACAGGTACAATGAAAATGTTGCCTGCAGCAGCATCAGAGGCATTTTGACTAAGGCAACACAACACATAAATGAAGCATAAATTACAAAGACCACAGGTTAGTGGAAAAAAAGACTGCAAAACACAAATTAGAGACCAGTCATATGTGGACTAAGATCAAGGAATATGGGGAGATATGATCAGCTGAGGTTCAGTTTAGTTTATTGTCATGTGTGCCGAGGTTCAGTGAAAAGCTTTTGTTGCATCAGCAGAATACAATCGATCCCTTCACAGTGGAATACAATTGATCCATACTGTGGAACAAGGTAAGGAATTGATATTTTTCTCATTAAAACATGAGCAATGTCTGATTTATTGAAAGGTTCCTTCAGATTTTTCATGAAAGATTACTCTGTTGTTCATCAGATTCATCAGAAATGTGGTCTAAATTCTGGCAAAAACAATACTGTCCACCATTTGACCACCAGGGTGATGGCAGCCCTGCCGGCAATCTGTTCGTTTTTTCATCTTTTTGTTATTTTAGTGTTTGTTAAAAGTTTGATTTAATGTACTTCAGTTTGTTTTATGTGGGGGGGGGGGGTCGGGGAAAACTGTTTTTTTCCAGTTTCTCACCTTCCCAGAGATGTGATCATTTTTCAGATCACGTTCTTCGGGCTCTGCCGCCTACCATCGATGGAGCTGGAAGCCGCCCCGGACTGTCGTGAGCCCCACCGCGGGGCGCGGACTTAACACCAGAGCGGATCCCTTGCCTGGGATCGCTCCCACCGTGGCCTGCGGACTTACCATCAAGGGCTCGCAGTCTCAGGAGAGACTGAGTCGGGAGCTCCAACGCCGCAGAAGGTTCAACCAGCTCCGACGCGAAGTTTGAACTCCCGGCGCGGGGAGCTGAGAATCCCCCCGATACGGGAGCTGAACGCCTCGACGCGGAGGGCCCGAACACCGCCGGCTATGGGAGTTAAGATCATCCCGTCAACGGAGGGTCGAGGCCCCCGACCGAGGAAGAACACAAGGGAATGAGTTGAACTTTATTTCGCCTTCCATTACAGTGAGGAATGTGTAGGAGTCACTGTGGTGGATGTTCATGTTAAAATGTGTTTTTGAATCTGTTGCTTTTTAATTGTATGATTGACCTGGCCAGTGAAATTCCTCGTATGTTGCAAAACATACTTGGCGTATAAAATCTGATTCTGATTCTGTCTAAGGTAGAAACAAAGAACTGCAGATGCTGGTTAATACACAAAGGGACACAAAGTGCTGGAGTACCTCTGCAGGTCAGGCAGCATCTCTGGAGGACATGTATAGGTGATGTTTCGGGTCGTGACCCTTCTTCAGACTCAAAAGAAGGGTCTCGATCCGAAACATCACCTATCCACCATCTATTAATGATGCTCAAACCATTCTGAAATGTTGTTGTTATTTTCACTTTAGAATAAAATCTGAACTAGTGGCAAAGTGAATAGGAAGCATTTAATACTAGATGATATTTTGTGAAAGGGATGTGACTTTTGAAAGGGCAAGTGTTGTCCATTCTTTAGAGAGCCACTAACCAAGCTGTTAATCGGGATCAACAATAAATTAGGAGTGTGAATATGTTGTTCATATTGATGTCTCAACATTCATGGGTTGACCATGATGGTCCAGTGAAAATTAGTCAATTGACCAATGCAGAGTAAGACCTGCAGTTGGATGAGGAAGATTGGGGCTGAGGGGTGAATTGACACAAGAGAGACTGTTGAATTGATCAATTAATTTGTGAGCTTGAGGTTCCCTTCCTCACATTCTTGTTAGAAAACTGTGAAATGTGAAATAGGTTGCTTCATCAAATACAACACCTCTACAACTAGAGATTCATTGACTGAGTCATCTATTTACCTTCTTGCTTTGTCTTCCTACTCACAGACATATATTCAGTAACACGGCTCATCTCAGGTACTGGGGTCACATTAATTTCTGGAAAATAAGTATTATTTTCTGATTAAGACTAATCCGGCTGGATTTTAAAGAAGCAGCAATCCAGTGTTTAAAATGTACCCCATTAATAATGAGATCCACCAGAATGAACAGGAACATGGCTTCAGATGTATGTCAGAGACATTTAATGGTGGGATAAGACCATGTGTATAAAATCCGAGTCCATGGAAACACAGTGTTCCCTAAATTATGACCATATTAGGATGGTACACAAGGCAAAGTTTTCACTTTAAGTTTGAACCACCAAAGTGCAGTGGAGATACCTTGGTCTCCTGGTTTCCTGGCCAATATTCACCCCCCAGTAAATAGGAACATATTGAGGGCAAATTGGAGACCATATTTTCTACATGACTACACTAGCTATACTTCAACTTCTGGCATGTTTATTTGATAATGGTTTACACAGGGGATGGTGACACAATCACCACGTGGTCAGATCATTGCAGAACAGCACCTGAAATCATACAGCAGACACCTCATGGCAACGCAGGTAGACAGGTAGACAATCCACATTGCATAAATAATGCTTTAATTGAACACAAAAAGTCTGAAATCAATTTCTCAACAACAGAAGCACAAACAGATACTTTTCTTTTCCAAAATATATTGTTCTTTTCTCCTTGTAACAAAGATAACATAGTCATTGATTATTTGGGTAATCTGTGCTGCATTAAGGATGTCTTCATGTACTTTACCTGTAGGCTTGCGCCTTCTTTGACAGAACACCACTGCCAGTACAATGACGATGAGAACAGCCAGACTCCCGATAATTCCAACAATGATGTATATAAAAGTGTAATTCTCTGTCAAAATAATAAACACAGAGTTCACATTTGTAGAATAAATGGACATCATTCAAAAGCTCCCCCAAAGACCAGGCATTAACCACACTGACTAATTTAGATCAGAAGTCTTGAGTTTAACTTGTGATCCAGATTCACTGAGACACAAGGTACTGCAGATGAGAGTTTACCAATAAAAGACACAAAGTGTTGGAGAAACTCAGCAGGTTAGGCAGGTGATATTTCGGGTTGCAGCCCTTTAGTTTGAAGTAGAGTCAAGACCCAAAACCTCACCTATCCATGTTCTCCAGAGATTCCGCCTGACCCGTTGAGTTACTCCAGCACATTGTGTCTTTTTTTCCCCAGATTAATTGACCTTACTCAGAAAGATCAGAGAGCCACAACTTGCTCCAGTAGCCATCAGTTAGAGACTGTAAACATTCACACAAGTTTCTATTTCTTGGTTACAATCAGCTGACATTTCTCAGGCAGGAGATGGGAGCTGATGGTTGGCTGATAAAGTAGCTGATTCAGCTGTGATACTTCCCACTGTACAGTGGACAAATGTCTATTATAGTGTAAGCCTGGAACAATGGTTGAATGAGCACTGCTGACAACAGAGTGGATATTGCCCTCCAGCTTAAATCCTCTCTAACCAGGAGCACAAGAACTGTAAAGGTTAGAAATACTCAGCCGTTTGAGCAGTATCCGTGGAAAGGGAAAGAAGTGAGTTCATGTTTTATGATGAATAAAACTGTCAGATTCAAAGGAAGGACCTTTGACAAAAGACAATAGACAATAGGTGCAGGAGTAGGCCATTCAGCCCCTCGAGCCAGCACCGCCATTTATTTTTTGCCCTCAACATTTATTAACAAGACAAAGTACACATACAAACAAGATATACAAATCACACAGCAGCTGTCAGCATCACATCAGATCATCCTAGAGTTCTGTCGCAGAAGCACCACATTCACAGGCACCCAAGCAAGCTCATCATATTTAATCCTACTTAATATATAGTCACCCGTTATGTTAAACCAGACACTTGTATGCCACTTGAAGAACTTATTTTGTCATTGATCGCCACTATGTATGTAGAAAATAGGTGCAGGAGTAGGCCATTCGGCCCTATGTACTTATACACAGTCCCAATCATGTCTGTACATATGGTTCCAAATACACGTATACAATACCAGTCGAACTCCTCGCCTCCACTGGGGCTATGGAGAAATCGTGTCCTTTATCAGTCTTGGCAGTTGTAGTAATACCGGTGTCCACATAATGTTGAAAGCATCAGTCCTTCACTGGAGTTTAGCTGTTATACTTTCCATCAAATATACACTTTTCAGTCTTTCCCTCCACTGTTGAACATTTGGTGGCTTTACATTTCTCCATGACACTGGAATCATCTTCTTTGCAATCAACAGCAACACCCCAAGCAAGTATGTCTGATTTTTGGTATCTATATATTCTGGAGTCTCTCCTAGTATGAAGCATGCAGGCTCCAGAGGTAGATCCACCCCCAAGATTAGCTTGATCTCCGCCTGAATGTCTCTCCAATATTGATACAATTTGGGACAATCCCCAAAAATATGGGTACGATCACCAATCTACCCGCATTGTCTCCAGCATAAATCTGAGGTGTTGCTGTATCTTGCTAACATAAGAGGAGTCTTAAATACTCTCATTCTAGTTTTCCATTCAAACTCCCTCCAGGTGGGGCTGTTTGTTAACTTATGAGCCAAAAGACATGTCTTTTCCCACATTTCATCAGTAATAATAATATTCATTTCCAATTCCCATTTCTGTTTCGTTTCTATAGTGTTTCCTTTTACATAATCTTGAAGTCCTTTATATAAGTCCTGGTTCAACCAGATGACTGTTTGAGTACACAGCGGCATGCAGTAAAACATGACATAGATCAGGTCAACTAATACTGACTGATCTACAGTCAGATCAGTAACAGAGGGAGGGATATGGGTGGAAGTGGAGCAAGAACATAAAAGGAAAACTCTGCAATTGGAAGGGGTGAGAAATGAGTTGAAAGAGGAAGGGAAGTGAATAGGATAACTGGGTGGTGGGATAAATGCGTGCACAATGAAGGGGGGGAGAAGTGGGGTTCGGGAAGTGTCATTTGAAATTTGAGAATTTGGTATTCATAACAGAGTTAGACCACTCAAACTGGAAGAAAATATTCCACTCAAATTTCAGGATCAATAAGCGACATCAAAGCTCAATCATGACTAAGTATGAAAAACAAACCCTTATCACTTACCACGGGGCTCCAGATAGTACGGGACAAAAAGCCGGGGCAGGTCTTGATGAAACAAACCACATCTCCAGTTCCCTCTGCCTCTCTCAGCTTTCTGAATAACCAGACTCTGTGATTTCTCTTCCACAGTCAGTGTCTTTCCTCCAACACTTTTGCCATCGCCATTGATCCAAACCAGTCTCATTAACTCAGTGACGTGAGACACAGAGCAGGTCAGGGTAACGGTGTCTCCCTCAGTCACTGCATCAGACGGTTCAGCTGTGACTGTGGAAACAAGCAGGTTGTTTACATTTTAAACAATAAGTTCATCAGTAAACTCAGTGGCAACATTCTGTCTCCTACCTTACACTGTGATTAGATCAATGATGGGAAATGGATTTGGTTCCAGATAACATGCGTAAATTCCGGCATCTTGAAACAAAACGGGGACAATCCTCACACTGAAATCCTTGCCATCGAAGGGTTTCCCTGAGGTCAACAGTCGATTCCCGAAGTCGGTCCCTTTGACATTGATGGGCTGAGAACGTTTTGCAGATGCTATTACTTTCTGCTGTTGAAGGCCATGAGGTGCCCATAACCACTGAGCACGGGAATAGCTACGACCATTACTCCCAGAACAAACCAGGTGAAGTTCACTGTGATCTGTGCTGGAGCGGTAAAGTGTGTATCTCCCATTAGTTAAATCTGTATCAGAGAGACAGAGGATACCTCCTATCAGTATTACAGTTACCGTGCCATACAGAGATTCTCAACCGTATTCTTATAAACATTCGTGGTGTTTTGTTCAGCTGATCAAGTTTCAAATGTAACATCTTTCATGAATGCCGCACTAAACTCATCAGATCTTTATAAAATACAATGTCCTGTACGGCAGTAAATTGCAGTGAAGTTTGGATATTCCACTCTACATTTCAACATTAGGTTCGCCCCCACACCCGGACTGTCCGGGAATCTCCCAGGATGGAATGAAACCTCCCGGAGACTCCCGAGAGCGGTCTGGGAGGTGAATGTCTCTGTCAGTCTGTCTGCAGGAGGTGGTGCAGGTTCAGGCTGCGGACAGAAGCAGCCCAGAGGATGCCTGCGCGGGGACTGACCCGGACAGGTTGGCACTTCAAGTGGGTCGGGTCTTCCCGTCCCTTCATTCGCATTATTCCCACCATCCCTCTCCCATTCACACCCATTGATTCCCTGTCGTTCCCTGTTCCTGGGTCCTGCTCCCAGCTGAATGCTGATCCGAAGCCCGAGTCTGCAGCAGCTGGAATCACTTCAAGCAACACCAGACTCGTTGAGAAGGGTCAATGAGGGGAGAGGGGATGGATTGTTGTTCAGTGCTGATGTGTGGGCCGGGACCCCCAGTGTGAGTGTGAGCAGCAAGTGCTGGTGGTTGTCATGGTGACTACACTTTCTATCTGACACTTTGACGTGAGTCCTGTATCAGTATCTCAGTCTCAGATACTGGAGCATTGATGGCAAGATAAACTGACAAAATACTTGACTGAACAATGGTTACAGAAAGACATCCCCCTCCTGTGCTGTGTGTCTGTCACACGGAGACAAGCAGGCAGCTGCTCCACAGAGAGACTTTCTGTAAACTTCTCCCTGATCATTGCAGCATTTTATACTGGAGAGCAGTTGGTCACTGCCACAGTTCTTCACAGGGCGCACACATAATATTACAAGAAGCACCGTGATACAAGTGTCTACTTGATATCCAATGGGAGGTGTTTACACTCACTGTTGTTACAGTAAAATCGCCATTACTTGTGTGAACAATGTTTCCGTTTTCCTGCACATCACACACATACTTCCCATCCTCCACTGTAACGTGTTGAACCATCAGATAGACCGTGTTATCCAGGCGGATCTGATCAGTGTTGCTCCTGTTCTGCTGGGATGAGTCCATGGGTCTCCAGTGAAGACTGACTGTATCTGAGAGTCTGGAGATGGTGCAGCTGAGTGTGACGTCACTGCCCAGCAGAGGCCTCTGTGGACTTGCCTCAACTGTGAAAAACAGATCAATGAGTTTCAGAGTGAGTAGTGGTTTGTACAAGTCCAATGACTGGACTCAATCTCACCTCAACTGAAAACCTAGACCCGCCCCTCATTCTTCTAAACTCCAGATAGTCCAAGCCCAGAGCCACAAACACTCATCATCCCCTGGGGCATTTTCATAAACGTTAGTTTTATGTTGCATTACTTCAGACTGCACTGCAATCTCTGCACCATTCTGCTGTTTTGC
>JAXLNO010002072.1:0-23247 GCA_038087875.1 Malacoraja senta | reverse complement strand
CTATTACTAATTACTAACCTCAGGGAAAAATATCAATAGTTAGGTGAATACTGGAGAGGAGAGGGGGGAGAGAGGGAGGAGAGAGAGAGAGAGAGAGAGGGAGAGGGAGAGGGAGAGGGAGGGAGAGGGAGAGGGAGAGGAGGAGAGAGAGAGAGAGAGAGAGAGGAGAGAGAGAGAGAGAGAGAGAGAGAGAGAGAGAGAGAGAGAGAGAGAGAGAGAGAGAGAAGAGAGAGAGAGAGAGGAGAGAGAGAGAGAGAGAGAGAGAGAGAGAGAGAGAGAGAGCGAGAGAGAGAGAGAGAGAGAGAGAGAGAGAGAGAGAGAGAGAGAGAGAGAGGGAGAGAGAGAGAGAGAGAGAGAGAGAGAGAGAGAGAGAGAGAGAGAGAGAGAGCAAGAGAGAGAGAGAGAGAGAGAACAGGCCTTCGGCTCACCATGCCAGTCCACCATGCTGACCATCCTACTTTCCCAAAGAAGTGTGCATTTGTAGGTTAATAGGCCTCTAAGTTGCTCCTTAGTGTGTAGGGAGTGTAAATGAAAGCGGGATAACATAGAACAAGTGTGAACGGGTGATCAATGGTCAGCATGGACTCGGTGGGCCGAAGGGCCTGTTTCCAAGCTGTTTTGAATTGTTTCAAGTCAAAACAATTCCATGATATCTGTAAACCTCAGAGTTTGTCCTCTGCCCAGTTGTGCCTTTCTCCATTATTTCCCGTCTGTTTCACAAGCTAATTCAGCAGCGCTCTCCTGTCGGGCTAATCATGCATCATGAATCCTGCAAATCATCGCCAGCAGGACTTCACTTGCAGGAGGCCACTTATCTTCAAAGCACTTCCAGTTTATTCCAGCCTGGAAGCTCCGAGTTCACGGCATCTTTTATTAACTCACCATAATTAAGTTCATCGATGCTCTCTGACTTGGCGCCTTGAGAAGCAGTAAGGGAATTCCGGATTCACAGACACGAACCTTTAAACTTGCAACGGGAAATTTGATAAAACCATAACATTGTTTGTGGCCTTTGTATTTTAATTAAGAGTGGTGGAGACATTGGAATTAAATTGCAGCGGCCACAGTCTACCCAGTGTGATGAAAATCAAGAGACACATCTCTCATTTATCATCACAATTTAACATATAGAACATAGAACATAGAACAGTGTAGCAATGTTACAAAATTTTGAGATTCTAAAAATCAAGTCTGCAAATCAAGTCAGATAAAGCATAAAAAGAAGTTTAATTTGATACCTAGTTCACTTTCATATCTTTAGTATTAAAAAAGTTATGGCCATTTTCATACTCGGAAATTAGCATCTTGTTCCCTATTGCTTTTCCATTGACTTAACACAAAAGCTGTGATCAAGGACAGTCAAAGCCCATAACTTTCTTAAAAATTAAGAGAGCTGAATGAAATTTTCAGTTATTATAGATTGAAGCATTCTGAAACAAATATGAAACAATCTTACTTGGATGACCTGAAATTAAAGCATATAATTAGTTTGTTACCTAATTGTAGCTAATTACAAAATTCAATTACTAGATCTAAACATCTATCCATTTCTTAAGAAAAGGTTAACATTTTTAAATAGCCTAAGTGTCCAAATAACATTCTCACAAGAATTCACAATATAACATGATTTTTAAATCTCATTGTCATGAATTTATAGGCCAAATGGAAGGAATTTAGTGTTTAATTCCCGTAAATTACTGGCCATTTAAATCATCTTGCGAGTGAGATTTTGTGGAACGCGATTGTTTGGAACGTTGCGGTTGCGGTGAATTTAAACCCCATATCGGCAGGAAAAACACTGCTGGTTCGTATATTTACATAATCACATTTTCGCCAATGAAATTTTGATTAAAGTCATCCTAAGAAGCAAGTTTATATGTAAAATACACGACTTACCTTATGATTTGTCCCCTACGTGAGATCCATCCCGTTGTCGGCGTTGACGGCGTTAGAAGTAGATTTTTATTTTACTCCAGCAAGTAAATTGTCCCGCGGTTTATTTTTTTTAATTTCCGAGAACGGCAGTCGGAACGATTTTTCAGCATCAGGTAGTGGCCCGAGAAAATATATCTCGGACAGGCAGGAGAAAACGGCATTTTTAACCCCCCCTCAACGGCGCCAAAGTCGCGCACACGGCCAGTGGCAGAACTGCAGCGCTGCTTAAGGTAAGTTTTGTAACATACCTAAACAGTGCAGCACAGGAGCAGGCCCGTTGGCCAACAATGTCCGTGCTGAACAGATGCCAGCTTACACCTAAACTCCTCTGCCTGCACGTGATCCATATCCCTCCAACCCTTCTTTTATTCCATATCATAGGGTCATAAGATCATAAGGGATAGGAGTAGAATTAGGCCATTCGGTCCATCAAATCGATGGCTGATCTATCTCTCCCTCCTAACCCCATTCTCCTGCCTTCTCCCCATAACCCCTGACACCCGTACTAATCAAGAAATCATATATCTCAAAAACCATGAGCTGAAAATATATTCAAACCTTTCCAAAATAAAATTATGTCACGGAGGTTGAAATTCAGCTTAACTCGGAGTGGAGTAATTGAATGCAGATTTTTTTGTGTGGTTTGACACCCAATGGTGAAATTAGTTTCCCCGTTTTTGGAACGGTTTTCATTCTAATCCTATTTTTCTTCTGGGATTTAAACTCCACCAAATAACATCAACAGATACCGTACAGAATTTGTCTGCGCGGAGCAATCTGGGTGAGGGGGGGAAAAGATTTAATAGGAACATGAAGGGTAATTTTGTTTACAAAGGGTGGTTGGTGTATGGAACGAGCTGCCGGAGGAGGTAGTCGAGGCAGGCACTATCACAACATTTAAGAAGCATTTAGACAGGTACATAGATAGGACGGTTTAGAGGGATATGGACCAAATGCAGGCAGGGTGGAAAGTGTCAAAGACTGTGTAGCTCATTTTGTAGCTTATTGTAGCTCATTCTGTACCCCATTGCAGGTCATTACACCAACCTTCTGTTGAAAAACAAACATAGAATGAATTGAAGATAGACACAAAAGGTAACTCAGCGGGACAGGCAGCATCTCTGGTCTGAAGAAGGGTCTCGACCCGAAACGTCTCCCATTCCTTCTCTCCAGCTGTCCCGCTGAGTTGCTGCAGCTTTTTTTTGTCTATCTTCGGTTTAAACCAGTATCTGCAGTTCCTTCTGACACAAAGAATGAGTTGAGTTGATTGGGGATGGGTGCACTGTTGCAGGCGACACTGCCTGAATTCAACTGTAGCCCAGTGTAGCTTGCAAGCTTGCCACAATCAACGGCTGTACTGTCTGTGTGGTTAGATCAGACTCAAGGCTGGTGTGGACATTTCTCCAGATGTCCTTGGAGGCTTTGTGAAGGTCACACATTGACTTCCTGCAAAGGTCATGTTGATGCCTTAGCTTCCATTCCACTAGCCTGGTAGACACGAGCCTGAACAGCACCTTGCGAACCATTACTGGGTGCCTTCAACCTACCCCAGTCGAGCAGCTCCCTATACTTGTAGGCATTCTGCCTGCAGGGATCCGAAGGCAAGCAGCAACTCTGGCACTATCTCGTCGTGCCATGGACCCAGATCACTTCCTCCATCAGGCTATCAGCAGAGAGCAGAGGCCACCCCGACTGTAGTCCCGTCTCCCCTTTGCTCCACATGGAAAACAACTCCTAGCATCCATCCTGCCAACTGAGACAAAAGCACACTGGATAGCCACCAAGTGGTCACAGGAGTGGAAGGAAACCTCATCTCCATTACACAGCTACATCTCTTCACCAGATAAAAGCTGTCCAGGTGCTGGCTGACCTCCCCAGAGGAGCATGGGTGAAGCTCAACAGACTTGGTACTGGAGTGGGGCGTTTCAATGCCAGCATGTGGAGATGGGGGCTCCCTCCGCCAGAGCCCAGCCTGTGAATGCGGAGCAGAACAACAGACAGCCAACCATGTCATCTCTGGGTGCCCGCTCTACCACCCACCAAATGGAGCTGTGTCAGGGCCTGGCAGACATTGACGCCAACAGAGACAACAACCTGGCTGCTCAACACCCGGCTTGAGATCCAACTATTCCTTTGGTTTGTTTATGTTTCATTCGCAAGAAGAAGAAGCTTCCATTTGAAAATGGCAGCTGTGGATTATGACAGTCCCAATAACTTTGAGATTCCTCCTGCCTTTTCACCGAGTGCACACAATGACAGAACAACACTTTGTGCAGTCATGGTTTCAATTATTTTCTGACTGCCTAATGATTAATGCCGTAAGCGGTCAGTTGATTAATTATTGATAATTGTAACTGTGGGCTAGACTATTTACTGTGCCCTCCATAATGTTTGGGACAAAGAGCGACAGATCAGAGACACTCTTCAGGAGTCAGGTGTGGATTTGTCAATGGCCACTGTCCGCAGAAGTCTTCATGAACAGAAATACAGAGGCTACACTGCAAGATGCAAACCACTGGTTAGCTGCAAAAATAGGATGGCCATGTTACAGTTTGCCAAGAAGTACTTAAAAGAGCAACCACAGTTCTGGATAAAGGTCTTGTGGACAGCTGAGATGAAGATGAATTTACAGTACATTTAAGCTTCACCAAAGCTAATCCACAATGATTAAGGCTGCAATCTTTGAGCCCAGATTATAACACATTCTCAAACTATTTTGTCATTGCCATGGTGATATGTCAGCGCTTACTGTGTGTCTGTGTGGAGGCTTCATGTTCCTGACATGATGAACCGAACCATAGCATTTAATTCCAATTACTGATAGGGAGACAATTGCTGGAGCATCCATATATCTGAGAAACATTGTTATTTGCATTCGGGTAATGCAATCTGATGGATATGGACAACATTGGTTGGGAGGGTAATAAGAGATGAAATAATGATTTATCTTTCTAATAAAACCTCAAGGAGTGGTTGTTAGTGTAGCAATGTGCTCCTTTAACAGTATCTCGGTGTCATTGTGAACTAAATTGAATCTGAGGTGATGATAAAGAAAATGAAAAGGCTAATTAGATCCATGTTACTCACTGTGAAGGATTACCTGTGAACTGTGCATCGAATGATAAGACATGGTTTCATGCCATTAATTCATGAAATGTTTCTACAGCCCGTTGTTCAGAAGAGGGTCTCTACTTCTCTTGTGCTGCATGTGTGTAAGTTTAGTTTAGTTTAGTTTGGAGATACAGCGTGGAAACAAGTCCTTCGGCCCACTGCGTCCTTCGGCCCACTGCGTCCTTCGGCCCACTGAGTCCGCGCTGACCAATGATCCCCGCACATTAACACTATCCTCCACACAGTGGGGACAATGAAACCAAGCCAATTAATCTGCAAACTTGTACATCTACGGAGTGTGGGGGGAAGCCGGAGATTTCGGAGAAAAGCCACGCCGGTCACGGGGAGAACGTGCAAACTCCGCACAGACAGCACCCGCATTCAGGATCGAACCCGGGTCTCTGGTGCTGGGAGGCAGCAACTCTACTGCTGCGCCACTGACTCTGAGAGCTACTTAACATTCACAGTGGCTGTACTGTGGTTCTCAAGCAGGGACGGAGGAGAAATATCATGCTCTTTAATTCAAAACGCACCTCTGCTTTCACCTAACTCCAACAACAAAACAAGCAGCAAAGGAATATGGACCATGGGGACACAAGGAACTCTATTTCCACCAGGGGGCGCCGTACGATTGGCAGCCCTGCCAACAGTCTGTCTGTTTTTTGGTCTTTAAAAAAAAATGTTAGTGTGTGTTAAGAGTTTGTGTAAATGCTCTCCGGTTTGTTTTATGTCGGGGAGGGGGAGGGGGTCGGGGGAAACATTTTTTCAGTTTCTTACCTTGCCGGAGATGCGATTGTTTTCCGGATCGCATTCTCCGGTTGCTCTGCGGCCTACCATCGATGGAGCTGGAGGCCACCTCGGACTGACTTGAGCCCCACCGTGGGGCGTGGACTTAACATCGGAGCTGATCCCTTGCCTGATCCCAACCGCGGCCTGCGGACTTACCATCAAGTGATCGCAGTCTCGGGAGAGGCAGAGTCGGGACGCTCCAACAGAGGTTCGACCAGCCCCCGACACTGGGTCCGATCGCCGGCACGGGGGAGCTGACATCCCCCTGATGCAGGAGCTGATCGCCCCGATGCGGCGGGCCCAAACGCCGCCGGCTACGGGAGTCAGGATCGTCCCGTCAACGGAGGGCTCGAGGCCCCCGACCACGGGAGAGCAAAGAAGGGAAGAGATTTTAATTTTTTTTCACCTTCCATCACAGTGAGGAATGTGGAGGAGTCACTGTGGTGGATGTTTATGTTAAAATGTACTTTGTGTGTTCCGTTGCTTTTTATTTGTATGACTGACTTGGCAAATGAAATTCCTCGTGTGTTGCAAAACATACTTGGCTAATAAAGTATTATCGTGATTATGATAGATACTAGAATCTTGAGCAACGCACAAAGTTCTGGAGCGACTTTTATTCCTTGGAGCACAAGAGCACATC
The DNA here is from genome assembly GCA_038087875.1 of Malacoraja senta. Taxonomy (NCBI): domain Eukaryota; kingdom Metazoa; phylum Chordata; class Chondrichthyes; order Rajiformes; family Rajidae; genus Malacoraja; species Malacoraja senta. The sequence continues at coordinate 16,769 of JAXLNO010002072.1, read as the reverse complement.
TTATGAAAGTGTACAAAATCATGAGAGGAATAGATTGGGTAAACACACAGAGTCTCTTGCCCAGAGTAGATGAGTCAAGAACCGGAGGACATAGGTTTAAGGTGAGGGGGGATAGATTTCATGGGAGCCTGAGGGGTAACTATTTTTACACAAAGGGTGTTGGGTGTTTGGAACAAGTTGCCGGAGGAGGTAGTTGAGACAGGTACCATCGCAACGTTTAAGAGACATTGAGATGGGTACATGGATAGGATGGGTTTAGAGGGATAAAAGCAGGCAGGTGGGACTAGCGTAGATGGGACATCTTGGTGTCATCGGCAAGTTGTGCCGAAGGGCCTGTTTCCCAAGCTGTATGAACTTTATGAACTCAATATCTGTGGAGGGAATGAATATGATGCTGTCGGACCTGCTACATTACTCCAGCGTTTTGTGTCATAGTATTCTACTACTCAGACGGCACTGGGCCTGTACACGTTGGAGTGTAGAAGGAGGAGGGGGGATCTCATTGAAACTTACCGAATAGTGAAAGGCTTGGATAGAGTGGATGTGGAGAATTAAAGGGTGTTCCTTTAGGAAGGAGATGTGGAGGAATTTCTTTAGTGAGAGGGTGGTGAATCTGTGGAATTCATTGCCGCAGTAGGCTGTGGAGGCCAAGTCAATGGATATTTTTCTAATTCCTAATTCTGCTCCTATCGTTTATGAACTTACTGGGAATTTATTCTTTCCGGCTTCCTTTGCTATTTAAATTTGCAGGCATGCTGCACACTCCCAATAAATTCTGAATAGTCAGCCGTGAGTGATGAAAGTTATTAGCACCAGGACTTATCCATGCCAGCAAGATAAAGAATCATTCAGTGACATGGAACGGACGGGAGGTGTTCCACATTTAGACTACGATTCTCCTTTCAAAACAGCACATAGAATATCATCTATTGTACGAATATTTCTGTTTAGAGATGGCTCGCTAGGTCTCAGAAACAACTGCAGATGCTGGAATAATCGAAGGTAGACAAAAAGCTGGAGAAACTCAGCGGGACGGGCAGCATCTATGGAGTGAAGGAATTGGTGACGTTTCGGGTCGAGACCCTTCTTCAGACTAAGCGTCAGGGCTAGGATGTTACAGAGATAAGGAAGTGTAAGAGATCAAAAGAAGTGAAGATCTTGGAAAATGTACACTAGGTCATTGTTAGCTAGGGGAAGGTGATAACAGAGCAAACCGAGATACAATGTAATCAGGGGACAGCCTGTGGTCGGAGAACTGGGATGGAGAGAGAGGGAAAGCAAGGGTTACTTGAAGTTGGAGAAGTCAATATTCACATATTGAATATTGTGTGTAGGGTGTAGAATCTGGGGGAATTGAAAATAGATAGGAACATAGAAAATAGGTGCAGGAGGGGGCCATTCGGCCCTTCGAACCAGCACCGCCAATCATTGTGCTCATGGCTGATCGTCCCCAATCAATAACCCGTGCCTGCCTTCTCCCCATATCCCTTGACTCCACTAGCCCCTAGAGCTCTATCTAACTCTCTCTTAAATCCATAATAATATGTAAAGTCAGATTAGATTAGTGTAAATGGGTGGTTGATAGTCAGCATGGACTTAGAGGGCCGAAGGGCCAGTTTCCGTGCTGTGTCTCTGTGTATCTAACATGCATTTCAAAACCACACCGATATCTGTTAAGAAGAATCAAATGAACACATATTTTTTAGCTCATATTGAGGACCACAGCAACATTACGGATTGAAGACATTGATTATTTGAAAATTCTTTATTCCAACTTATTATCAGCAATATATCAATACAGTTTAAAAATGAATGTCTTACTTTAATTCCCATCTTTATTAAAAAATAAATATTGTTGATGTTGAATAGTTTCAGTGGTGGGATGATTTGTTTCAACATAAAAGGCAATCAAATCCAAAAGTCAGTAAAGAAAATGAGGGAACGAACCAAAACAGATCAATTAAAAATATTCACGTTTCATTAGATTTACTGACCCTGCTTTATCACTTTAGGTTATCAATAACTGATAGGTGGCTATGGAACGACTTGTGTCATAAAGGAGCAGGCATAACTCGTCACAAAGAAATGTCATCTTATCATTGCCATGCCACATCCAACACTGTTAATTGTAAAATTAATGTACCACATTGTAAACACTTAGAATGTGACTGCTGTAAATCTTTGAAGGTTGTCCTCAAATGAAAATGTCCCCTTCCCTTGCCTTCAAAAGCTTCCTTTGATATCGTGAAAGGCAATTTGATGTCACTAGTTTTTAAGTTATTTTCTCTCTCCACAGACTCTTGTGTCTTCGCTGCACATTTTCTTTGTTGGCTTGCGAAAGGTTTGCTTTGCAGTCAGTCCAAGGATCAATAATATGTGCAGAGATTGTGCGAGACCATTAAAGGGATAAGCAGCAAGAGGGCCAGAGGGCAAAGGGGCTCGAAACCTGCAGGTGGATTGAACATGTAGTTATTTCACACTGAACTCCCACTAGAAGCATTTTCTCATCAATGTAGCTGCTCATCCATAATAATAGCCCATTCCCCATCCACAAAGAGGACTTCAGATTCATGCCAAAGCTATTATGCACAAGATTTTTGAACCATAATTATCCACTTCTAAACCAAGGTTGTAATTGGAATTAATATTGACATAAGTGATACTGATAATACACGAGTAAAGTGGCGGCACGATGGCGCAGCGGTAGAGTTGCTGCCTTACAGTGAATGCAGCGCCAGAGACTGTACGGATCCTGACTACTGGTGCTGTCTGTACGGAGTTTGTATGTTCTCCCTGTGACCTGCGTGGGTTTTCTCCGAGATCTTCGGTTTCCTCCCACACTCCAAACACGTACTGGTTTGTAAGTTAATTGGGTTGGTAAATGTAAAAATTGTCCCTAGTGGGTGTAGGATAGTGTTAATGTGCGGGGATCGTTGGTCGGCATGGACCCGGTGGGCCGAAGGGCCTGTTTCCGCGCTGTATCTCTAAACTAAACTAAAATTAATTCCCTATGAAAAATCCATAAAGTGCTGGAGTAATTCAGTGAGTCAGGCAGCATCTCTGGAGAACATGGATAGGTGGCGTTTTGGGTTGGGACCCTTTTTCAGACCCGAAACCTTGCCTATACATGTTCTCCAGAGATATCTTATTCACATGAAAATAAATAGTACCAGTTTACTCAATCATTTCCAATTATTAAGCCACAAGGAACTGCAGATGCTGCTTAGCAAAATAAACCATAAAAATGCTGGAGTAATTCAGCAGGTTAGGCAGCATCTGTGGAAGGAATGGATTCTAATTGTCACATGATCTTCCTGCCTGAAGCTTGCAGGAGCACTTTGATACATTTGATAGAATAGAAAATAGTGATAAAGAAAGTCTTCATTTACAATATATTCATTATAACGTCAGGGACATTGCAAAGCTCTTAACAGCCAGCAAAGTATTTGTGAAGTGATAATGCGGTTGTAAACATATACATGTTGTAAAGACAAGTACAAGTAGGGCATATCATCTTTCAATCCGGCGACCTTTTCAAAAGATCATGCATAACACCACTCCTCAGTCCTCCTGCACACTGACATCCCATCTACTCCATACTGCACGATGGCTTTAATATCTAAGAACTAATTCTTTCCCGTTATTAATACCGTGTAGTCATTGATTTATTCAGGTCAGCTCAAACCTACTCACAAATAAATCTCATGCCAGTGCTTCATGACTGACTCTGGGCCTGACTGGATGACATCTGTCCCCATGCCCTCCCCCACCTCACCCCATGCCTTGGGAACGCCGACAAGTGTACAACACCTGCTTACCTCTTTCAAGCCCTATTCAACAACGTTTCCTCATTGTTGGAGACTTCAACTCTTTGCCAATGAGGCGAAAATCGAAGGTAGATAAAAAATGCAAAAAATAAGGGGGAAGTCTTTTAGGACCGAGATGAGAATTTTTTTTTTCACACAGAGAGAGGTGAATCTGTGGAATTCTCTGCCACAGAAAGTAGTTGAGGCCAGTTCATTGGCTATATTTAAGAGGGAGTTAGATGTGGCCCTTGTGGCCAAAGGGATCATGGGGTATGGAGAGAAGGCAGGTACAGGATACTGAGTTGGATGATCAGCCATGGTCATATTGAATGGCGGTGCAGGCTCGAAGGACCGAATGGCCTACTCCTGCACCTATTTTTTTTTATTTTTTATTTAAAAAAAAGTCACGACACACAAACCTGCAGATATGGGTTTACCAAAAAGGACACAATAAGACAAGGCTGAAGAAGGGTCCAGACCCGAAACATCGCCTGTCCATTTGTGTCTTTGCAGGAAACATTTTTATCTGGATTTCAGTTGCTTGTTGTACTATTTATATATTTTGCATTAATAGAAAACAGCATCCAAAATGCCTTTGAACACCATGTACCATCCCACCATCTCGAACTGCATTTCCTCACTGAATAGGAATGTGAGTTGATGAGCTAAATCGAGCATCCTCATTATAATCTTACACTTTGAAATCAAAGCGCATGAGAAAACATCTTTTCCTCCTGCTTGTAAGAGTCGTGTGGCACGGAAATATGCCCTCTGTCCCACCGAGTCCCCATCAGCCATTCAACACCTATTCATTCTAATCCCATGTTATTCTCATGCAGAAAACCACGCTGGTCGTGATTAGATCAAAGAATTGTTTTGAATTACTTTCTGTCGTGGATAACATCAGATTTGTTGTAATAGACGGACATTTTGAAGAGTTTTATTGCAAAGAAATTCTCCAGCTCTCAGTGATAGAGTCTTACAGAACGGAAACAGGCTCTTCAGCCCAACCCGTCCATGCCGACCAACATGCCACATCTACACCAACCCCACCTGCCCGTGTTTGGCCCATTTCCCTCTTATCCTTTCCTATCCATACACCTGTCCAAATGTCTTTTAAATATAGTAATAATATAGGCCTCCACTACCTCCTCTGGCAGTTCATTCCATGTCTGATTGACCCACTGATTATAGGTAGACAAAAAATGCTGGAGAAGCTCAGCGGGTGAGGCAGCATCTATGGAGAGAAGGAATAGGCGACGTTTCGGGTTCGAGACCCTTCACCTATTTCCTTCTCTCCATAGAAGCTGCCTCACCCACTGAGTTTCTCCAGCATTTTTTGTCTACCTTCGATTTTTCCAGCATCTGCAGTTCTTTCTTAAACGACCCACTGATTGTTTGGGGAAAATATTGAAGAATGTCCAACACTTGACAACTGTATTGTAGCTCAGTAACACAATAGGTCAGGCAGCATCTCTGGGAACAGATGACATTTCACGCTGGGACCCTTCTTCAGATCGATTATGGGACTAGTTTAGATGGGGGAGGCAGAGAAAAAAGTTGGAAGAGAGATGGCAGGAAGAGTTGGCCTGGCAACCGTCTTTGGTGGTTTGACGACATTGGCGCATCTCTGTATTGGATCCACTATTGAGGGAGTCCAGCGTAGGTTCACTAGGTTAATTCCCAGGATGGCGGACTGTCATATGATGAAAGAATAGGTGACTGGGCTTGTATTCATTGGAATTTAGAAGGATGAGAGGATATCTTATAGAAACATATAAATTTATTAAGGGTTTGGACACACTAGATGCAGGAAACATGTTCCCGATGTTGGGGGAGTCCAGAACCAGGGGCCATTGTTCAAGAATAAGGGGTAGGCCATTTAGAACTGAGATGAGTAAAAACCTTTTCACACAGAGCAGTGGTGGCCGATTCATTGGATTCATTCAAAAGAGAGTTAGATGGAGCTCTTAGGGCTAGAGGAATCAAGGGGCATGGGGAGAAGGCAGGAATGGGGTACTAATTGTGGATGATCAGCCATTATCACATTGAATGGCGGTGCTGACTCGAAGGGCCAAATGGCCTACTCCTGAACCTATTGTCTATGTATCTACATATTTAGGACAGGTTTAGAGGGATATGGGCCAAATGCAGGCAGGTGGGACGAGTATAGATTGAACATGTTGGTCGTCGTGGGCAAGTTGAGCCAAAGGGCCTGTTTCCACGTTGTATGACTTTTGAAGCAATAAGCTTCTGGGTAAAGCCAGATATTTAAATTGATTTCTCTAGAGAATTTTAAAAAAGCAATGAATTAGTTCAATGGAACTTCAAAAGTCCTGACTAAAAGTCCTAAATTTTATCATTTAAAAATAAATTGCATAGGTATATGGACGGGAAAGGAATGGAGGGTTATGGTCTGAGTGCAGGTAGATGGGACTAGGTGAGAGTAAGTGTTCGGCACGGACTAGAAGGGCCGAGATGGCCTGTTTCCGTGCTGTAATTGTTATATGGTTATATGGTTATATATCTTTATGCATGCTAACTTATAATTGTAATGAATAACTTCTGTGGCATCCTTTGATATATTGACCAGAACTCCAGGCGACGGAGTTTACAAGAAATGATTTCTGTAGAATTAAATTGCGTAACGACTCAATTTTATTGAATTAGTATTGATCTTAGGACAAATAAAATCTTTGTCATCAATCTGTCTGTGACTGCATGCTGCTCCAAGTATGACCGAATATTTTGATGTAATAAATTAATCTGAACAGTATTGGATTTATATTTGGCAAATTAAAGTAAGTGTTTTACAGTAGCACCAATATTGTATTAACATTAGCGGCAAACAGAGTTCACCTGGTTATAAATGTCATCCAGTCTGGCATTTGAAATTGACAACCTGGGACTTAACCAAATCAGCATTTTTGCGCAAATAGGAAGAAAGGAAGAAAGACAATTTAGAGAATTCAGGATAAAAAGAATGTTTTACGTGGTCAGTGCATTTGATTAATATTGTCCAGGGCGCAAGTTACCAGGAATGAGGAGGTTTTTCTGAGACCGTGATGAGCGTTTGTCGTTTGAGCGTTTGGGCCTGTACTCGCTGGAGTTTAGAAGAATGAGGTAGAGCCTCATTGAAACTTACCGAATAATGAAAGGCTTGGATAGCGTGGATGTGGAGAGGATGTTTCCACTAGTGGGAGAGTCTTGGACTAGAGGTCATTGCCTCAGAATTTAGTCAGAGGGTGGTGAATCTGTGGAATTCTTCGCTACAGAGGGCTGTGGAGGCCAAGTCAGTGGATATTTTTAAGGCAGAGATAGATAGATTCTTCATTAGTATCGGTGTCAGAGGTTATGGGGAGGAGGCAGGAGAATGGGGTTAGGAGGGAGAGATAGATCAGCCATGATTGAATGGAGGACTAGACTTGATGGGCCGAACGGCCTAGTTCTACTTCTATTCCATATGACCGTATAAGTTTCAATAATTTCTATGTTGAGACAGAAAGAAGCTTAAAATACCGCTTGATAATTTGGTTGTCAGACAAAGAGTATGATCCTTATCCCAGAGATGATCCTGTTGGAGATGGCACAACATAGAACCTAGAACAGTGAAGCACAGGAAGAGGCCCTTTGGCCCACAATGTCCGTGCCCAACATGAACTTGCCAAGAAAAACTCTGCCTGCAGATGACCCACATCCCTCCCATTCCCGGCATATCCATTCACTTATCTAAAAGCCTCTTAAACACCACTAACGTATCTGCCTCCACCCCCACCCCTGGCAGTGCACCCGCCACCCTCTGTGTAAAAAAACTTGCCCCACACATATCCTTTAAACTTTACCATTCCCACCTTAAAGCTATGCCCTCTGGTCTTTGTCATTCACATTAGCGTTGTTTATTAATGGGTGACTATGGATTTTCTCATAATACTATGTTTCAAATTTAAGTACTAATTTAGAAAAGACGAAAGTAGACAAAAATTGCTGGAGAAACTCAGCGGGTGAGGCAGCATCTATGGAGCGAAGGGATAGGTAACGTTTCAGGTCGAGACCCGAAACGTCACCTACTCCTTTTCGCCATAGCTGCTGCCTCACCCGCTGAGTTTCTCCAGCATTTTTTGTCTACTTTCAATTTTTCCAGCATCTGCAGTTCTTTCTTAAACAATTTAGAAAAGATCTTCTTTCCTTGTGTGAATCAGTCTGAAGAAGGGTTTCGGCCCGAAACGTTGCCTATTTCCTTCGCTCCATAGATGCTGCCGTACCCGCTGAGTTTCTCCAGCAATTTTGTCTACCTTCGATTCTCCAGCATCTGCAGTTCCTTCTTGAACGTTCCGTGTGTGAATCATGGACACGTTCTCTCCGGCTGCTCTCTTGGTTAATTGCTCTTTAGTTGCGAGTTAATGGCAAACGTATTGAAAGGGGAGTACATGGGCGTGTGTGTGTGAGAGAGAGGGGTTCAGGAAAATAAACAGAGGGGAAATGGAACTAAGGGTTTTGCTATCCTGAGAACTGTCATGAGTTTCCTCCGGGGGGCTCCGGTTACCTTCCGTGAACCTTTTGGGTTACATCCCAGGAACGTGCGGGTTTGTAGGTAAATTGGCTTCTGCAAAATGCCCCAAGTGTGTCGGAAGTGGATGAGAAAGTGAGATTTGACATTAATAGAAAAATCACATGTGGTTAAAGTGCACATTGTCAGATTTTATTCAAGGGTATTTTTAATACACTGCTGTAATTTTAACATGGTGAAACCAAAATGTATAAAAATGGCCTTTATTAAAATCTGACAATGTGCACTTTAACCACATGTGATTTTTTTCTATTACAAATCTCAAACTGTGGAGTACAGAGGCAAATAAGTAAATGATGGGTCTTTGTCCCAAACATTATGGAGGGAACTGTATATTAAAATGATTTGGTGCAGACTGCTTTACATGGTCTTTTCCCTAATCAAATCAGAAATACTGAATTACCAACTTGCTTTTTACATTTATAAGATGCATTAGCAAATTGAGTGCATTTCAACTTCAATGAATCATACATCAGAGACTTTAATTTTCTTGTTATGTGCTTTCCTATAAAAAAGCTCTTTGTTGAAAACGCTAGATGAAATACATGATTACCAAATCAAACATTTTTTGGGAAAGTAATTACAATAATTTTGTAAGAGCCAATTGCTGTTCCAAATAACTCCTGACTAAAATGGAGTTAAAAGAAAGGGCTATCAGATAGGCCAGGTATAACTGTTGTCTAAATGAATGGGTTAAAGGGGCATAGAGCATGGAAGCAGGCCATTCGGCCCATCATGCCCATACTGACCATTGAGGGCTCAACTGTATTAATCCCATATTCCAGTGGTAATTTTTTTCAATTCGCCACATACAATTCTATTCAAGGCATACAAGGCAAAGGTCATAAAGTCTTTCAGCGTGGAAACAGACACTTTGGCCAAACTTGCCTTCACCGGCCAACATGTCCCATCTACACTAGTCCCACCTGCCTGTGTTTGGCCCATATCCCTGTAAACCTGTCCTATCCATGTACCTGTCTAAATGTTTCTTCATTGTTGCGATAGTACCTGCCTCAACCACCTTCTCTGGCAGCTCGTTCCTGTTAAATCTTTGTCTCCTCACCTTAAACATATGTGCCCTGGTTCTCGATCCCCCTACTCTGGGCAAGTGACTCTGTGCGTTTACCCGATCTATTCCTCTCATGATATTGATCACCCCTCATCCTCCTGCGCTCCAAGGAATAGAGTCCCAGGCTGCTCAACCTCTCCTTTTAGCCCAGGCCCTAGTCCTGGCAACGTCCTCAAGAATCTTCTCTGCACCCTTTCCAGCTTGACAACATCCTTCCTATAACATGGTGAACAAAACTGAACACAATATTCTGAATGCGGTCTCATCAACGCCTGATACAACTGCAACATGACCTCCCAACTTCGATACTCAATGCTCTGACTGATGAAAGCCAATGTGCCAAAAGCCTTTTTGACCACCCTATCTACCTCCTCTTGACAATCCTCTTGACTTGACTGAGTGAACACATCTCCATCAGCCTACAAGAAATGTAACAATCTCTACGACAAAGTACATAACTTATTAGCACCACATCCACCACCGAAGCATTAATTTCTCCCTCCAACCATCGAACAATGGCTGTAGAGTCTGTCACACACAAAATACATTGCGGTTGCTCACCAAAGCTACTTTGACAGCTTCTCCCAAACAGTAAGCCATTTAGAATGGAGATGAGGAAACATTTTTTCACACAGAGAGTTGTGAGTCTGAGGAATTCTCTGCCTCAGAGGGCGGTGGAGGCCGGTTCTCTGGATACTTTCAAGAGAGAGCGAGATAGGGCTCTTAAAGGTAGCGGAGTCAGGGGATATGAGGAGAAGGCAGGAACGGGGTAATGATTGTGGATGATCAGCCATGATCACATTGAATGGCGGTGCTGGCTCGAAGGGCCGAATGGCCTACTCCTGCACCTTTTGTCTATTGTCTATTGCGACCTTTGTCCTCAACAAAGCCAAAGGTGGGGACATCAATCCCGCCGGATTGCCTTCCAAATCACACACCATGCACGCACGGAGATTTATGGGTGTTCCAGAACTATCACTGGCTCCCTATCAATAGACAATAGACAATAGGTGCAGGAGTAGGCCATTCGGCCCTTCGAGTCAGCACCGCCATTCAATGTGATCATGGCTGATCATCCCCAATCATTACCCTGCAGCCATGTGTAGGTGGTGGCTCAAGTCAACAGATCCTCATCACCATCTCAATGACAAATCACATCACGGGCATTCGGTGGGCGGCGCGACTCTCGTCTGCAGCGGCCTCTGCAGTCCGTCTGTCTTTTTATTATTTTTGTCTCGTTTTTATGTAGTTTTTTATTATTTTTTTTGTCGGGGTATGTGTGTGGGGGGGTGGGGGTGGGGGTGGGGGTGGGGGGGGGAAACTTTGAAATCTTTCCCCTGCACGGGAGACCCGACCTTTTCTTTGTCGGGTTTCCGTTGTCGTTGGGGCTGGGCAACGTGGAGCGGCCTCCAGCAGGAACGACCTGGGGCTCCAGTTGTGGAGCTGTGGACTACTCACCGTCGCGGGGCTGGCCGAGTCCGGAGCGGGTGGAGCTGTGGTGGAGACAATCGCTGCTGCGACCCGACCCCCGGAGATTCGGAGGCTACAACTGCGGGTCTGGCGGACGGCAACACCGGAAGCCCGCGGGTCCCTGGTGGGAGACCGCTTTTCGGGGCTTCCGCAGCGGCGACTTCTCCCGCCCGAGTTGTGGGGTTGAAGAGCACCTGGAGCGGGGCTTTATCCCCCCGCGCGGCTTGGAATGGCCGCCGAACTTTGCGGGCGCGCGCCGGGGCTCTAACACCAAGACCCGGTGCGCGACCTTGCATCACCCGGCGTGGCTTTAATGGCCGCGGGATAATCACCATCGCCCGCCGGGGGCTTTGACTTTGACTCTGACATCGGGGGGGGGGGGGAGTGCAGTGGAGAGATACGTTTTTTTTTGCCTTCCATCACAGCGTTGTGATGGATGTATGTGTAAATTGTGTTGTGTCTCGGGTCTTCTTCGTTTGTATTGTATGGCTGCAGAAACGACATTTCGTTTGGACCTCAAGGGGTCCAAATGACAAATTTGTCCAAAAGACAAATAAATTGAATTGAATTGAATCTAAAGTATGTCATTGGCTGTGCAGCGCTTTGGAATGTCCCGAGCTCAAGAAACGTGTAATAAAAATAATCTCTCTCTTCCTTTAATTTGCTTTCTGTGGGAAAGTGGCAAAAAATTGGTGACAATTCACTTGCCCGAAATATGAAATTGGAATCTAACAATCACCAATTTAAACCTCCAATTATTTGACAAATTAACTTAGTAACCTGTGTGACAAGACCATTTGTCCGTAAAATAAATCCTTTAATGACTTAAAATGAATAAACATCTACAATTACACCAGAGAACATACACATAGACTCGCACAGACCCAAGGAACTGCAGATGCTGGAATCTAGAGCAAAGCACAAAATGCTGGAGGAACTCAGCGGGTCAGGCAACATCTGTGGAGGGAATGGACAGCCAATGTTTCAGGTCAGGACCCTTCTTCAGACTTCACCCAAAATGTCATCTGCCCATTTTCTCCACAGATGCTGCCTGACCTGCTGAGTTCCTCCAGCACTTTGTGTTTTGCATATAGACATACACATAGACAGGCACATGTATAGGACAGGGTTAGAGGGATATGGGCCAGATGCAGGCAGGTGGGACTAGTGTTTTGTTGACATGTTGGCCGGTGTGGGCAGGTTGGGCCAAAGGGCTTGTTTCCACGCTGTATCACTCTATAACATGAGCCTACCTGCAGATGTCCCTGAGGACATATGTTGCTCAGGACACTTTTACTGAAACTATGATTAGTATTTATTGGGTAAATGAACAATACAACAACAAATAAGAGAAATAATGGAAAGGCATGAAATTAACTTAGCTTTGCCAAATGTTAAATTTTAAACTCGTGCAATTGTATTTTAAGATTAGTTGGTCTTGTTATTCATCTTACCTGATGATAGCGTCTGTGTTGGCTTGCCCCCTGTGTGAAAGACAAATACATGAGAATGGTTAAGACATTGAGTTTGCAGTCTCTCTCATAATTACACTGCTCCCCTTTCTCACACACTCGACACTGGTCATTTGGGGACTACAGTGTTGAAGACACAAATACCTTTCCTCCCTCTTTGGCAAGCTATGCTGACATAAACATAGATATTACCCAAGTAGGTGGTTGGAGAACTTTCCAATAACCAATTTTACACCAAGCACACAGAACTCACATAAGACATTATCTGACTCCTATTTTGCCTTAAACCCAAACAGAAATAACAATGGAACAACATATTTCAATGCCTTTTAGCAAGGCACAGTGGCACAGCAGTAGTGTTGCTGCCTCACAGGTCCAGAGACCAGAGATTGGTCCTGCCTACGGGTGCTGTCTGTAGGGAGTTTGTACGTTCTCCCTGTGACCTGCGTGGGTTTTCTCCGGTTTCTTCCCACACTCCAAAGACGTGTGGGTTTGTAGGTTAATTGTCTTCTGTAAATTGTCTCTAGTGTGTAGGATAGTGCTAGTGTACGGGCGATCGCTGGTCGGTGTGGACTCGGTGGGCCGAAGGGCCTGTTTCTGCCCTGTATCTCTAAAGTCCAACGTCTCACTCAGCATTCTGAACTACTTAAGTGTGATTTGCCAATTAAGTAACGTCTCGTGCTGGGTTGTGGATAGCTTTGTGAGCAACTATCAGAAACTCAAGGAGAAAAGACTTTCATGCCAATAGTATGGTCTGGATACAAACCAAAGTCCCAGATGAAAGATAACAGCATCAATCTACCGTACCACAATTACACTAAGCAATCAGACCATGAAACAAGTGAAAATAAACTGGAAATAAGTTGACTGAACTAACTGTGGCCAAATGTAAATGTACCTCAACTTACACCATGCTTCTTGTAGTTATGGTCAACTTCATGAAGCAAAATACTTTTCTCATTGCTATTTACCAATGCAGGTTTGTGGTTAATGATGTTCTGGACCTTAAAAGCATCACCTTAACTTCCCTGATGACTGCTGGTAAATGGATTGATGATATGGAAGTGAGTGCTGGAGTTGAACAGAAGCTCAGATCTGATCCCAAGCCTACGCATAGCCCAGCTAGCACAGTGGGACTGACCTCCACACATATCAACCTCCCACATCTGAATGGTGAGGAGGGAATATTGGCAGCGCTTGCCAGAAAAGAAGAGAGGTTGCCCTATTGTCACTTGGCGAATACCTGCAGAGATTTGAACCAAAAGCTGAGACGTGGAATAGTGAGAAGTGGGTGGGAATGGAAAGCCACAATGCAGCTCACTAAGACTTTGGTCAAGCCACGTTTGTGGTATTGCATGCAGTTCTGGTCACCCCATTACAGGAAGGGTGTGGCGGCTTTGGGCAGAGTGCAGAGGAGGTTCACCACAATCATATAATTAAATAGGAACCGCAGATGCTGGTTTATACTAAAGACAGACGCAAAATGTTGGAGTAACTCAGTGGGTCACGCAACTCTTCTGGAGAAAATGGATAGGTGACGTTTTTGGGTCGGGACCCTTCTTCAGATAAGAAGGATGCCTGGATTAGAGGATGTTAGCTACAGGGAGAGGTTGGACACACTTGAATTGTTTTCTGTCGATTGCAGGAGGTTATGGGGAGACCCAATAGAAGTACATAAATATAATGAGAGGCATAGATAAGGTAGACAGTCAGAATCTATTTCTTAGGATGGAGGGCATAGCTTTAAAGTGAGAGGGGCAAAGGTTAAACTCTCACCCTGGCCACAAACTCTTTGAATCACTTCCCTCTGGAAGGCGACTCCGGACTGTCAAAGCTGCCACAGCCAGACATAAAAACAGTTTTTTATCCACGAGTAGTTGCTCTACTCAACAGCCAAAAATCTGTAGCCTCCCTTTGATCTGGTATTTTGTTGGTTCACATGCTTGATCAATGGTGTTTTATAATTAATGTCTTATTGTTTAGTGTTTAGTGTTTTCTGAGTCATTCGTAACTGTCACTGTATGTCATGTTGTTACTTGTGGGCGGAGCACCAAGGCAAATTCCTTGTATGTGAATACTTGGCCAATAAACTTACTTACTTAAAGATTAACGGTTCTTTCCCCGCCCAGAGGGTGGCGAGTACATGGAAGGCCTTGCTGGGGATAATGGTGGAAGCAGGTACATTTGTGACATTGTACAGATTTCTGGACAGGCACATTGAAATGCAGGGAATGGAGAGATATGGGTAATGTGCCAGGTAGATAAGTGATGACCTTGGCATCATGTTCTGCACTGATATTGTGGGCCGAAGGGCCTGTTCTTGTGCTGTACTGTTCTACATTCTATGTTCTAGACTTAATGTCCACATGTAGCCAGCATGAGCATCATAGGTTGAAAAGATTCCTTCTAAACTGTGCATTAGCAGGATGCTATGATTGCAATGTTCTTACACCAGTGTTACACTATTCATTTACTAAATGTTTACATTTCTTTACACATCCACGTACTGTATCTAAAGGCATCTAAGTTGATGCAAGTAAGAATTTCATTGATCTATTGTCAGTATATGTGACAATTAAATGCACTTGAACTTGGTTGCAAAACAACTGTTTAAAAGCAGTTTATTTACCAAATCAAATAAATTATCATGCGGTTTTACCTTTGATAACGAGTTTAATTAAGCTAATAAAATGAGGTTTTACCCTTGATAGCCGGTTTAATTATCTAGCAATAATAATGTATAATCCATTTTCATATGCTGATAAGCAATACATTAAATTTAATTCGGGTTTGTATATAAAGAGTCAGATTTCATCAGGACTGTTTCTCCCTTCACAGACGCTGCCCAACCTGCTGAGTCCCCAATTGATGCCATTCAGCGGTGGGAGATGTTGGCACTCAATACCAATTAGCTCATCTTCAGCACTGACAGTGGGGCCACAGTGGACATCAGGTATCCAGTTTCCTCCATCACCCAACCTGGCTCACTTACGTAAGTACATGTGCAACCAAGCTCACACACCGAGCACAATTCTTTCTTTGATCAGGAAGGGCTGCAAGTTGCTAGTCAGCACGTTGGCAATCCTTGTTCCCTCTGCAATAATTATACTGACATAATGGCGCAGCGGTAGAGTTCCTGCCTCACAGCGCCAGAGACCCGGGTTCAATCCTGAATATGGGTGCTGTCTGTATGGAGTTTCTACGTTCCCCCTTTGACCGCAAGGGTTTTCTCCGGGTGCTCCAGTTTCCTCTCACATCCCAAAGACGTACAGGTTTGTAGGTTAATTGGCTTCTGTAAATTGTCGCTAGTGTGTAGGATAGAACTAGTGTAGACTCGGGGGGGGGGGGGGGGGGGGGCTGAGGGCCTGTCTCCACTCTACATCTCAAACTAAAACAATGAAACGCAAATTCAGGAATCTTGCGTGGAACACAGAGTGCTGGAGTAACTCAGCGGATCAGGCAGCATCTGTGGAGAACATGCATAGGTGACGTTTCACAGAGTGCTGGAGTAACTCAGCGGGTCAGGCAGCATCTGTGGAGAACATGGATAGGTGACGTTTCACAGAGTGCTGGAGTAACTCAGCGGGTCAGGCAGCATCTGTGGAGAACATGGATAGGTGACGTTTCACAGAGTGCTGGAGTAACTCAGCGGGTCGGGCAGCATCTGTGGAGAACATGGATAGGTGACGTTTCACAGAGTGCTGGAGTAACTCAGCGGGTCGGGCAGCATCTGTGGAGAACATGGATAGGTTGTTTCAGGTCTTAAGACTTCAGGCAATAATTATGTAATTGTCCCTGGCTTTGCCCCACATTTACAGATTCCTGTCACCACATTTCTGCTATCCCTCGAAGAATGAGGTTCACCAAGATGCTGCCTGGTTAGAGGGCCTTAGCTGTAAGGAGATTTTGGTGAAAGTTGGATTGTTTTCTCTGGAGCATCGGATGCTGAGGGGTGACCTGATAGAAGTGTATTGAATTCTGTGAGGCATAGATAAAGTAGACCTTTACAGCAAGATGGAAAAATCATCAACCAGAAGGCAAAGAAATGTTTAATGGAGATGTACTGGGCATTCTTTTGTTTAAACACACAGAGGGTGGTGGGTGACTAGAATGTGCTGCCAGGGTTGGTAGTGGCGGCAGATATGATAGTGTCGTTTAGGAAGCTTTTAGATAGACAGGGAATGGAGCGATATGGATCACGTGCAGGCAGAGGACATTATGTAGTAGGAAGGACCAAGGAAGAAACTCAGGTCTTTAAGACCTTCCTGGTGGGTGATGGAGGTTTAGAGTGATTGAACGTCCATAGTAAAGATGAGGGAGTGGGGGCATGGAAAACAGAAGTCATATTGTGGAAGAAACGGAGGGTTCGAGGAAAGGTCTCGACC